>VURO01020317.1:0-10406 GCA_015108175.1 Pelvicachromis taeniatus
TGCAACATTGTTTAAATAAAAAAGACTTGAAAGGACTTGAAAGTCACAGTTTCAGACTTGGGACTGACTTGAGGGTTGTCCGTCTTGACTTGGGACTTGACTCTGACTTGAGGATAAAGCTCGAGACTTACTTGAGACTTGCAAAACAGTGACTTGGTCCCACCTCTGGTTTGTTGTACTGCAAATATACTGGTTTTATCACATTTCTGGCTTCTCACATTGCTATCTGTAACACATGCAGTTGCAATTCATGGCATAGATTCAAGAATTTTTGTGGGAGCCATCCAATTTGTTATTAGAATGAGTTAAACTTCAGCATGCTAAAGAGAAATCAGTATTTGAAGGTCAGTCGGAATCTAAAAGAATGATAGAAGATGAAACAAAGGGCTAAGTTCACTCCTACTTCACAGCTGCTAATGCTTCACAGACGTAACCCTCATAATGTTTACTTTTTCCTTTCACTATTATACTGGGGGAATAGAGGAAAAAAATACAGTTAAGTCAAACAAATATATTTGTGCCACTGTAAGGGTTCAGACACAGAGAAATGTATGAAATTAAAACTAAAATGTCCTCAATTTTCTTGCTGATTTGCTTCACACTAAAAAAAACCTCCCAGACCCACACAGTGAGGTGTAAAGATAACAGGCAGCGAGATATGCAGCTGTAGCGTGGTAAGAGTTCTGCTTCAGCAATAAACATTCTGAAAGATAAACATTTCAAGTTGCTCAGAAACACAGATTGCTTTGCTCTGCAGGCTGCAGCATCAGAAACTAACCTACTGAGACTGTGAATGCTGACTAAGCAGCTTTATTACTTACCAAATCAGCAACCTAGCCAGTGTGGGCCAAGTGTGTTGTGTTGAATGAGTATAGACATCTCACAATACGTTTGTAGATAAATCAGAATAGACTCTGTATACGTTTTTATGGTGGAACAATGAATCATTAGAGTTTATTGACACACCCAGTGCAATATATTTCATCCTTGGCTGCAAGAGTTAAGAGCTATGTCATTCTACAGCCCTCTGGTAGAAGTACTAGCTTGACAGCTCTTTCTGCACATATACAGAAGCTAATCATCAGGCGGGATCTACTGCATACATCAAGTTTCCATTTTTCATTCTCTACACGTTCTCATGTGGATACATTCTACCCAGTTTACTTTCTGTATTTAGCCTTAGGAGATTTAAATGAATTTCCATCACACACTATTTACCTACACACTATTCTTACAATTTACATTAGCTTTCAAAAAGTACAGTAATACGTTGCATCCTATGTGTTTACAGACAACATCTCATCTTCTCTTTTATAATCTGTGCACTTCATTCCTTCTTTATTGAGCATAGTGTTCATTCCAGGTTTGTGATCCACAAGTATAACTCTGTTGTTTGTGCCAGCCATGATTTGCAGAGTCTCTCTGGACGAGTACCCAAGCTGCATTTGGCTTTAAGAGACTGCATATGCAGCACAACAGCATTCTAGCCATTCTTTTCACAGATAAACTGAAGATGTTCCATAATTCAAAAACTCATACAAAGAGCACAAAATAGCTTAATTTATTAAAGGAAAGTTTGGCTTTGGTGGAAGACTAGAGTGTGATGAAAGAGTCGGTGACTTTATAAAAACACATGCACTTTGGTGTCTAATAAAGCACTCAAAGCTTTGTTACAAAAGTTGGTTGTACTGACTGCGCTGTAGCTGATGCAGTGATATTAAGACACATGATTGTTTCTGCATTGCAACAGAAAGGTTTATTGTTGACCCCTTTAAAACATGAGAAGAACTTTATAGTCAGAGCTGGGGCATTGCAGCATTTCTCTTATTTTGATGTCCGACCACTTACTGGCCACATTGCACACATTGCATTACTGTGTCTGTATAGCTCGCACGATTTTTTAGAAGAAAATCTGCTGCTCTTTGCAGAAGCAGTTTTTACACCAGTTTTTTGACTTCCATCTGTGTTTGCACAAAGTCGTTACAAGTAACCTTGCAAAATTATTTGAATGTAGTTGTTTTCATTCAGCCTTGGAGAAAACCTTGTGCCTCAGTATGGATAAAGTGCAGGAACATTTTTTTGTTACTCATGAAAGCATTCGAAAGATCTTCAATAGGGTATACAAAGAAAAAAGGGTAGTAGGGATAAAAATCTACACAAAAGCATGAAAAAGCCACACAGTTTGTGTACACCCATGGTTTGTTTGCAGAGATCCTTGTGCATGGAAGCCTCTCAATCCTCTTAATGTTTAAGTTGGCCCTGAAAAGATATCGAAGCTTGGATTACGCTTTGCTTTGATTCTCATTAAAAGGGGATTTAGAAAGAGACAGTCACTGATCTTGAGACAGCAACACCATGACCTCACTGTCACTTAGCTACTAGATGAGAAATAAGTGTGGACTTCACACTCAAGTGAGATTGAAAAGATCCTCCTGAACCAAACCTCAGGAGGATCTTTTCAGTCATAATGGTCCAGCTTAGCAAAATAATCTAAACTGTTTTGATAGATCTTTGTAAAACATGGTAGAAAGTAACCAAGTAACACATTCTTCACTTTTAAACACTTTTTTTTTTCTCATGAACTCACTCAAAATAGTTTGGCATGGGTTTCATGGATGTTTCTGATTTTAAATAGATTAAACATATCAAGTTTGGTCATTTGTGCAGCCTTTGTCTGATGTACTTTATGTGCTCTCTGACTTACAGCTACTTAAGCTAAGTTGCCTAATCATATGTCACCCCGCCCTGAACTAAACTGCTTATACTGAACTGAGCTAACGCTTCACATTTAAACAAAACAAGACTGACAAATGAATTTTGCAGTAAAGAAACATAAGGTACTTGTAAATTGTGTCAACAGCATGTCATTTGTGTTTAAAGATTTGGACCAACTTGACTAGAGGGTAACAGAATCCACAGTGTACCGCAAACAAATGACATAAGATGGCATTCGAAGACAGATCGGGGATTAGCCAATATTTCTTCATGGTGTTAAAGATATGCAGGCCATATGCTACGTGTAACGAATATCCTGTGAGGTTTTTTGTTTATTCTGAAGAATATAAATGGTCAGAGGAGCCGCCTCGCACTTTTGAGAGGACTTTACTAGAAGCTCTTTTGTTTTTCAGAAAAGTGCAAAAATATGTGTCCCCTTTAGTCTGTTTAAATAAAAGTGAATACAAAAGCAAACAGATGGCCCCATGTTTGGGATACTCTCACCGAAACCTGACTCTGGACGAGGTGTTTTTATGACAGATGGAGGCAGTGGCTCGAGTTCCACATCAGGAGTCATTCTTCATTGAAAGAGAGTCATTTTATATCAGTTATCAGGATTGCCTAAATTTGTATTTTGTTTTCTGACTTTTGTGAAACTAAGCTGAAGCCATCTCCAGCAATCCTAAAGACATGAATGTTATGCTAATGTGTGTTAAAATGAGCTGTATGCATGTGAATTTAGCAATAGTTGTCTGTGTTAGTCCTGTAATCGACTGGTCACCTGTCCAAGGTGCATACAGCCTCTCACTTTATTTGTTTAATCTTTTGATCACTCGCCACACTTGCAGTGAGATTGCATCTTTTTTTTTTTCTTATCCCTCTGAGTTAAACAGACAAAGATGTCTTTAGGTTACAGACTGGTCCATCCCAACAACGTATCAGGGATTTCATATTTCGAAGCAATTGTGAGAATATGAACTTCAAGAATCAAAAAAACAAAAACAAATTATAAACAAAAAGTATGAACAAAAAACTGCACAAAGTTTTACGAACTCGGGGGTGATTGACAGTGATATGTCTCTCTTCCATCTGACAGGAAGTAGATACATGTTCAGCAACTCAAAATAATGCAGGACGTAACTGAAAGGGTAGAACACACAGAAAATGGAAAAATCTAAGGAATGGATCGAGGTGAATGTGATAAATGAGGTCTTCCAGCCTCCACGAATCCTTATCTATTTTTTTAAAAAACTTATAATAGTGTATTGTCTGCCTCATTTGTCTTGTAATAAATTTGCATTCACTCTATCATTAAAAAAAAGTGGCTTAAAAGACAAAATACAATTTTGGAGATATGGCTGTATTGTATCATCATAACAATAAGAACTTTTAGTACAACACATGGTTAGGTTTTGACTATAAGAATCAATCAAACAATGACATCCGTCAGATTCTACTTAATTTCAAAACTTAAAAACAATTTTTTTTCCTAACCACAAACAAGAACCTTTTGGCAATATTTCTATAAAGACTGACACAAAAAAAGTGTGTTCAAAGTTACAGGGCACACTGTGAACAGCTTATCAAAGAATTACACTGAGAAACTCCGAAACCAACCGCTCTCACACGCTGAGTTTCCTCCATTCCAATGCAAATGACAGGGATTGTGTAATTATAGTTGTGTTAATATGACATAATGTTTGTTAGATCCACAGATGTGCAGAGATTTTCTGCAGACTGCCTTGATGAAACCAAGGAGTTAGACCATGTCGCTAACAAACATGAGCTCATCCCCACATTCAGACTTATGACTCAAACTTGCCACAAAGTTTGATTCGTGTGCATTCAAGAGTGAATATTTCATGCTGCACATTAAATTAAGATTTGCAGTGGGGAACTCTATTAACCTACTTGGAATAATGTGTATGAGACTCACCAAAAGATGAAGGCAGAAATGGAACTAATTAACTTAATGAGCTTTCTTATTTGCAATATGATAAAATAAATATAAAGACATGTTTTAACCTTGTTACCTGAAGTCAATAAGGAATCTTTTCGTGAAACGATAAGGATCGCCAGGTTTCCCAGCTATTATCGCATTGTCATTGTGGGCCCTGCCCTGAGGAGCTGGCAGCCACCCAGGCAAAACAATTTCATTAATATTGATTAGTTTCAGGGCAAAGGTTTAGAGTTACCTCATCTAAATGTTATTTAGAGGTCATCCTACATAGACAAGAAAAATATCTTGAAGGAAGCACAGCGCTCTAAACTTCATTTTAATGTTTTCTGCTGAAAGGTTACAATGGATACACAATGGACGCAATGTAACTGAAGTGAAAGAGGGTTCATGTGGAACTCTTCTCTAAACTAGGATAGCTGTGATAGAAGATGAGAAGAGTACTAAAAGACAGGCATTGCCCAGTGCATAGGAAGCACTGGGCAATAGGGAAGCACTCACAAGTAACGAGTCACTAGCATTTACCCACGAGAACTCGTATCAGGAAAGATACGTTAAAAGACGTTTGTTGCAAAAAAAAAGATATAAAGATTTTATATGAATAATCCTGCAAAAAATACACAGGTGTAATAGATTGTACAGTTCCCACTCTAATGCCTACCATGAAAGTGGTACAAAGTTTTACTGTGAGCCGACCAGTCTCATCCTTGGTTCTAAATGTACTGAGCATGAATGGGAAAAGGATCTGTTGCCCAGATGCATCGACTCGCTCTGCTGACTGATTGATGCCCCAAAGAAGTAGAACAGAAACACTCAGCATATTGCTGCCATTTCTTTTCAAGTCATATTCTCTTCAAAAGGTGATTTATACATAAAATACAACATTACGTTACCAGAGGGAAGATTTATGCGCATAATTTCTTGAACTAACTCGAGTTATTGAATAAAGTGGTATCCATTAAAGTAAGCAGAGGAGCTGCACACAGAATGTACTGTAGCTCTATAGAAGCCTTTCCAAATACACCCACACTGCTTTATGATTGGTATTCTCTGTTCACCTGCTGCTGAAGGGATTCAGCTCTCCCCAGTTGGACTATGAATATCTCAGGTTTCTGTCATCAGGACTTTGGACATATGGGCACACATGGGTGGGGTGTGGTCTCCAGCTCCACAGCAGGGAAGAGATGGTGTGGTGGGTGCCAAGGAGGCTGGCAGGGCACCTGGGATCAATCGACTAATCGTGCTTTCTCTGTTTTTACTGGCCTGCAGCATTGTATGTGTGCGTCGTACTGGGGTCCAGGACACGGTTGCGTCACAATATTCCAATGAATTCACATATAGAGCTGTACAAACACAGGAGACCATTTTCTTAGTTGCTCAACCAATTTAGGTTTTTAGGTCCCAGAGTCCAACATTTTTTTTTCAATCATTTTTCATGTGTGGTACACTTAACGCTGGTGTTTAGATGTGACCATCTGCATACAAAAAAACAACAACAAAAAAATGATGTGACCATCTGCAGCAGTCAAAGAGAATAAACAAGAGAGAGAAAAAAAGTAGTAATTTCAAGACCATGCTCTTTCCTAAAAGCCAACATTAGTCTTATTACCAAGAATTATACCATAATTGTTGTAGGGCCACATTTCTCATCCACAATCATCATGTCAAGCTTTGCCTCAAGTCATCTTATATAACCAAAAACAATCAACAACTGACAACAGTAATAGGAATTAAAGTGCTTCAAATAGCTTCCCCCCAAAAATTATGTTGTGATTTTGCAGCAGACACTAAGAAATTTGGTTTGTGATGTTATATAATAAGAGAGCATGCTAAAATTAGACAACAAGTATGGAAATAGCCCAATTAAACCCTGTGACCCATAAACACAACATAACAGTGCATGAATCTCAACCATCAGCTCAACCCAGCTCAGAAATGTAGTAATTGTAAGCACATGCATTCGTTAGATCCCCAAAACATTTACGTTTAATACTTGCCTGCACTTATCTTGACAAAAATACAAATCACCCCACAGTTCAATTTTTCGTTAAATAAAGTACCTCTGAGGTAAGTGGATCAATTTAGGTCACTTTACCACCCATGAATAAAGTAATGAATGTTAAGGGTTGAATTGGGCTCGTATGGCGTCCCATCACACATCTGACACAGCGGCTTGGTGCAGATACAAGCCAGCAAGCTGCCTGCCAGCCGTTGACCGGCCAAATGAGAGCGCTTGTTTGCTTGGCATCTCCATGGTTTCCTTGGACAGAAAGGGTGTCTTTGTGTGAGTGAGTGAGTGAGTGAGTGAGTGAGTGAGTGAGTGAGTGAGTGAGTGAGTGAGTGAGTGAGTGAGTGAGTGAGTGAGTGAGTGAGTGAGTGAGATTGATAGTGTACATGAGAACTGGATTCAGGGCCTATACACATATCATGCATGTATATAAGTTTAGTTTCTCCCGTGTGTATTTACGAGTTTGTGCATGCCCTGTGCTTGTGTGGGCTTATCCAAGTGATTATCTCATCTAGCCTACTGAGCCGTCCATTTGGAACATGGGTTCAAGCACTGGTTCATTACTGTGAAATTCCAGATGACACTTTCTGGAAGGGTCTAAAACGGGGTTCTGTTTTTGGACAGGGATTACACTGAATGTATTGTGCTCCACACTGGCTGAATGCTTACTTGACCAATTAATTAATATGCTGTCCAGGATGGATAGTGACCATGAAATGTTATCAAAGCTGCAAAGCCTCACTTCAGTGTGCAAGGTTTTTTTTTTTTATTATTTTTTATCATTCATTTAATTCAATTATATTTTAGATTTGAATCTTGAAGTAGCTTTAGCTGGGTGTGTTGTTGTGTTTACTTACTTCATTAACTAAGCAGGCTTTGTTTGAAGATAAGAGCCTTCATTGTTTGACTGACCCTGAGAATGTGACTGAGACTAAGCAGGCCCAGCTGCTGCTTATTCCAAAAATGAATGAGTTCACATTAATTACAGTGCTCAGAGACCTCAACCTTCCTTTATCCTATTCCCAGCTGAAAAGAAACCAACAGCTACTGGGTTCTAAATGGGAAATAGGAGTAGGGTTGGAAAAGGTTTGGTCTGTTTTGATTGGTGGAAAAGTTTTGGATAAGGAAGACAGATGGCAACCTTTTGCCACAGTTCATAAGGTTCAGCTTGTGGTAACAGACACGCAGAAAGAATTTGATCATATCTGCTGACCAGTTTCTGCACCTTGGCCTCTGATGGTCCTTATATGGAATGGTCCAATCAGCAGACAAAGTTTGTTGCCAGGTTACCATGAAAACAAAATAATGTATTTCCTTTTTAATGCCCTGGAGGGAAGGTTTGCTAATGCATTAGCTATTGTTTAAACAGCACACCGAACATGTTATTAATGAACGTTTTCTCCCTGTCATAAACACACATCCAAGTCCTGTTCTTTCATCATGGCAGTCCTGGGCATATTGATGAATCATGAAGAGTTAAATGAGACTCATGTTGTAATCTAATTCTAATCTAATTCATCATATTTTTGTCTAGATTTAATGTGATTTAGTGTTTAGTAAGTTGCATTTTTAAAAATTGAAAATTCCATCACTGTGAGCATCAGAATACTGTTGTTTTGTTTTAGAACAGAAAGAAGTTACTTTGCAAGACCTTCTCGGACTTCAGGGGCGCTAAAGTGACCACAGGTGTGAAAAGATGAAGTTTGAACTTTAAGTATGGAATTAGGAAAAAGTATTCTTTAATAAATAAATACATATATAATATTTAGAAATGACGTTTTCTTTTCGATTGTGCCATTCGCATTCTTTCACCTCTTAAGCTGAATGTGGGTTAGTACTGTATACTAATGCTCAGTCTGTGTTCCACTCTCACATCTGGCTGCCTGCCAGGCCTATACAGTAAAATGTTGATCCTGAATAGAGGATAAAAGGTGCAGCTGTGGGAGCAGCAGGCAGTCAGACAAAAGTAAATGGAGTCATTCTCCAAATCAAGGCCAACTCATTGGACTGCTGCAGTTGTAACCCAATTATTCCCAGGCCACATGTTTTCAAAGGGGTGTAAAGCAGAGGGGAAAGCCCTCCTCTTTCTCCTGCAGTCACCCCATAAAATACAGAGGGTAGAGAAACAAGGAGAGAAAGTTGGGACATCTTAAGCATTATTCCACATGATCTAGGGAAAAAGTCAGTATCAAATATTGGCTGTGGGTAAATGCTGGCATGGTGCTTATGGAAAGATTGTAGAAGGAGTACGAACGTTGCCATTTGGGCTCTCATATGTACAGATGAGTGTGAATGAAATATAATAGTTTTTTATTGTATTTTTTCATTTAAGCACATAAAAAAACAGAAAATATATACATGACAAGTGAACAAATGCTGAAGAAAATGAATAACTATATTTAGAAAACCTGGACAAAACAAAGAAATGAGCAACTAAAAAAGAGTGCAGGCTCAATATAGACAAGTTGACATAACTTCTAGGGAATAAAAGGATGTGGTTTGAACTACAGTGTTTTGTGGTGCAAGTAATGATGTGAGAGTGAGTTTAATGAAATTATGTGCAAGTTGAATTTTCACCCATTAAACCCCGCCATCCTATCCATTTTCTTTCTAGTCCCTTGAATCGAACAAGTGACAGATGACAGTATTCCTTCATGAAGCCTGAAAGAAAAAAAACATGTGGTAAATTATTTATTCCACTGATAAAAAAACAGACACGAAGACCTGTCATTAATGGTTGATGCCAGTTAAGTCTTTAAAAAATGAACTATCAACTGGAATATCTATTCTAGTACAAGAAATGCACACTTTACCCAAATGTATTTAAGGCCATGTTGCACCACAGATGGGAAAAACAGACGAATATAAATCACACTGTCAGATGATCATTACTGTTTGTATCTAATATGAAAGTTTCACGCTGTTAGTTTGTTAGAAATGCCTTTGGCCCCATCATGTGGTCGGTGCTGATCACTGCATTAAAATCAAGCCTTGTGTTGTATCCCAGTGTTCTTTCCCTATATAAGCCAATGTTACAGATGTCAATATATTGTCACAGAACAATATATAAAAGAAAGAAAAAAATCAAGTTGTGTGTTAAGAAAAAGACAGCATTATTCCTTTTATGTTTTTTATGGTAAAACACACAATCTCAGCATGAGGAGGACAGAATCTTTATTACACTTCAAAATGAAACACGATGACAAATATTACTGAAAAATCTAAATGTTGGCCATCAAACTCTTTTTTTTATACATATCAACAAACATTCTTGTTACTGCTGCATTTGTGTCACATGAAATATTTTAATTAAAATGGTACTTAGACAATTGGAGCCATTTCCACAATGAAACAGGCTAATGTGTAAAGTCATTGCCACCTGTCTCGTGTGCCCTTCGTGTTTTTTGGGTTGCTGCTTGATAAGAATGAGTTAGCATTTACTATTATGGATCATGCACTATGAAACAAACCATTGTTATGCATGACACTGATACTGTATACACACTGACCTGTGCAACTACAGGAGTGCTTGTTTAGCAGCTCATTGAAAACAGGATATAGTTTGTGGTTTCTAAGGTCATGACAATCAACACAGTTATGATGCTTGAGGCACAGCTCACATTTCTTAACCAAAACAATGCAAAAAAAAAAAAAAAAAAAAAAAAAAAAAAAAAAAAAAAAAAAAAAAAAAAACCCCAAAAAACACAACCACCCAAACACCACACA
>VURO01020317.1:10426-24270 GCA_015108175.1 Pelvicachromis taeniatus
ACCCTACTGACCAAAGCCTTGTTTTAATCTCCAAGGGTATCTCATATGAACTATATTTCATCATACACATCAAAACATACACTATTAACTAAAAATGTAAAACATTATTAACAAATAGAGATTAACTACTTATAAATATGTAATAACATATGAGAAGAGGCAGAATGGTGGTGTGGTGTGGTGGGTAACACAGTTTCCTTAAAACAAGAAGACACTGTGACTGATGACACTATCTGGTTGTGACCTTTGTGTGTTGAGCGATGTTTTCTTCGTATAAAAGTTTGGAGTAAAAAATGTTATCACCAGCAACATCTGAAAAAAGTAACACCAGAAATGTAAATGTGTTGTAGTCACAATGTGTTAATATTGCATTAAAAGCTTGTAAAATCCGTCCAAGTATCATACTGCAGAGTAGTGATGTAACAGAAATAACCTAACAAACATGATTTTCATGCTTTACTATATTACTTTCTGCAATGTTTAACATACTGTACATGTGCATACATACATACTGACTTTGTAACCAGAGAGACAAATAAAGACATGAGATAACATCTCTTACCTTTATTAACAGTCAAAAGTAAAGTGAGAAGTAGAGATGCAACACTTGCTAGTACAACCAAAATCACCACACAAACTGGAGAAGTTGTACCTAGAAAAACCAAATATGTCTGCTTTAAGAGTCAAGATCATGTAAATATGCTGGATGTCGCATAAAGGGCTACAAGAACTCGCTGTACTAGATTTGTACTTGCTTTTAATACAGCAGCTGGTAAAATTTCTAAAACCCAACCTGTCCATGCAGGTGGAAGAAATAATAGAAATTTTCAGATGACGGTTTGTTCTCTGCTTATATTGTTTTGTACAATACACATCAGCTTTCCCATCAGTTGACCTTGTAAGCTGATGGTAACATTTGAAATGCATGTAGATACTATGTGATTAGTTATGTATGTGTCTGAAATATGCATGAAAAAAATACAATATATAACGAGCAATACTGCATGAAATAATATATATCAAGATCCATTATGAATATAATCCAGAAAGTCTATTCATATAAACATCCACAAAATGTATTTTAAAAAATGCAGGTTGTTTTTGCAATTTTTAAGCTATTTACTCTCTTTACCAAGAACATTTTTTATGACTTATTTTGTATTTGTGAAAAAATACATTGAAGAACACTACCTGTACAGCCCATAAGGTGGATGATGATGTGTTCTCTGCTGATGTTGTTTTGGACAATACACATCAGCTTTCCCATCAGTTGACCATGTAAGTTGATGGTAACATTTGAAATACTGTGGTTTTCTGCAGTCTTGGGTTGAGTTTTTATCAACAAGTTATCATCCATAAACAAGATAAACTCTACTGCATGTCCTTCAGCGGAGCAGCTGACTGTCTTCTGCTCTGGTGATAAACAGATCTGAGATACAACTGGTTTTGACACAGAAGCTGAAAGACAAATAAGGTCGTCATTGGCAGTTGCAATATAACATTCAGCAAATTTTGCTAAATTGTCAGACATGTTGCTCAGCAAAATAACAAAATAAATATAAGCAAGAAAAAATAGATGGAATATTTACTGACTTTACCAAGAACATTTTTTATTACGTATCTTGTATTTGTGAAGAAAATCACAGAAGAACACTACCTGTACAGCTTGTAAGGCGGATGATTGTTTGTTCTCTGCTGACAATGTTTTGAGCAACACAGGTCAGGTGTCCCATCAGTTGATCAGGTAAGTTGATGGTAACATTTGAAATTTTGCAGTTTTCTGTAACCTTGGCAGTAGGCTGTAATTTTGTCTTATCATCCAAAGACAAAATGAATTCTACTTCATCTCCTTCAGAGGAGCAGCTGACTGTCATCTGTTTGCGTGACAAACAGATCTGAGATACAGCTGGTTCTGACACAGGAGCTGAAAGACAAACATATAGTCACATATAGCTGCAGTAACTACAATATGACATTCACTGCTACTCTGAAAAGTTTATATAATTACCTGCTTTTTTACATTTCTGGTTTCAGAAACCACATTTTGACATGTACATTCTTATTGCACATATGTTATTCAATAAGTCAATGTGTTATTCAAGTTGTTGGCCTTACCTAGTATATATAGACGGATGTTAACTGTGTGCAATAGCACACCCTCAGTAGCATTGTATGTTTCCATGCTGTACTCTCCACAGTCATTTTCTGTTGCTTTTTTGAGCTTCAATGTTCCATTTGTGAAGAATATAATACGATTCTTGTATTTGTCATTTAGATTAACTAATGTATCATTTATTAATATTAAAATGTTTTCTGTACTCTTTTTCAATCTTGTCTGTATATGTGGATTAGCAGGTAGGTAAAAAACGAGTGGTTCTCCTAAAACTCCAAAACACGTCTGGGCTCCAGGTTCAGTTAGATTGCACTGTGAAGACCCTGAAAAGAAAATAAATAAGCAAATGTATATAAAGAGAGAAATTAATAACTATCATTTATTTTAACTAAATAGAAAACCATATGTTTTGTATATACAGTATGTAACCAATTAATAGTTACTGACAGAATTCATGTCTATGAATTCATGTTAAGAATGACTTAACAATGTGGATCCCAAAAAGTTGATTCTGTTCATCTGGACGTAGCGTTTTCCACGGGAGAAACATTTCATCACTCATCCGAGTGACTTCTTCAGTCTCAGCTGACTTCAGGTTTCCCCAATCTTATAAACAGTACATTTGCAGGTCCCCTCCTCGATTCAGAGATGGTCTTTCCCTTTTCTTCTAAATGGCCTCCTTGACTCCCCGCTCAAACCAGCGTTCCTCCCTGCCCAGGATGTGTAGATCCTCATTATTGAATGTGTGGACCTACATCATGTAGGTCCACACCTACAGGCCAGTGGACCTACAGTCCACTGGCCTGTAGGTGGGAATAGACTGCGGAGTCCTGGCCTGACGAGTTAGCTCTTCTGTGTTGTGTCATCTTCTTCACCAGAGGTTGTCTTTCACCATCTTACAAGGCTGTGATTGCAGCCATTCCCCAACTCTATGAATGGTACTCGTGGCCATTGATCAATGACCTTTGATCAGTGGGCCTTGATCAGTGGTTGTTGATCAAGGGTTGCTAGAATTTGCATAATAATGATAAAGGAACTGGCCTCCCAGTCCATTGTTCCTTCAGTGGTGCTAGCTTCAGTCATTATGTAAATGTACTGTTTATAAGATTGGGGAAACCTGCAGTCAGCTGAGACTGACACTCGGATCACTCGGATGAGTGATGAAACGTTTCTCCTACAGAAAACGCTGCGTCCAGATGAACAGAATCAACTTTTTGGGATTTAGCTACCTGGATGATTGAGCATGCATCAAGACGTTAACAATGTGGATTTATTTTGTTCTTATACGTACTGTTTGATAGTTGATGTGTATCTTGTGCCACAGCGGTCATTGCTGGAGCTGCGATGATGATGATGTAGATCAAAATCATATTCTGTTTGGACAAAATCAGGTTATTTTGAAGTGTAATGTACTACAAAATGTTTGGATTATCTACATAATGGATCAACAGAAACTATTCTTACTTTGGAAAATGATGCAACAACTATTGACATACTTGACATTTTTGTGCTTTTTAACTAATGTCACCATAACAACAGTCACTCACCACATTTAAAATAAGATGTCCTCTTACTCTCTGGCATGTGAATTCACCACTGGCATCAGGATGGTATATTTCCAGTCTTTTTTCCCTTTCATGAAGAAAATCAAGAAAGACATTATTTGCCTTCAATAAGACCAGAATACTAGACTCACTGTAAATATTTAAATAAGCTGGTTTTTATACAGCAATTTTCCACTTCAGCACTCAAAGCACTTTAGATCATATTTCATACACAAACAATTTTTCTACATTTGAGTGCTTTCTATCTTACAGTCGCACACACATTCGAACTCTGACAACCACATTGGGAGTTCAGTATCTTGCCCAAGGATACTCTGCAGACTGGAGCATTCAGGGATCAAACCACTAATGTTACAATTAGGAGATGACCTGCTCTACCTCCAGAACTACAGCTAATGTCGTGAGAGCAGTTACCGAGCTTTATGTCAGATTCAATGAGTGTTCACGTTAGCCCGTTACAAATTAACAAGAGTCTTTCTCTTACATTGCTTTTGTTTGTGACTTTTTATTTGCACATTTAGCATTGAGTGCTAGCTGTAAATACACAGTGGTACAACAGTACAAGTTCTATTTGCATGTGTGTGGGTTGTACCTGTATGTCAGATACTTTCAGAAAATCAAATTTTTGGATGGAAACACACACAGTATAAGACTTCCCATTATTTTATTAAATCTAGTAAATATAATTTTAATTGTTATATTAATTCTTATATATCTTATAAATATCTGGCTCAGAGAAACATTTTTATTCTTTACTCTTATTTTTCTGCACCCGCTGGTAGAGTCCAAATTTCTTTTCTTGAACATCACATTAGAGCTATCCTAGCAAACACTTGTGCAATTATTACTACTAATGAATATTTAGCAACAATAATTACTCGTGAAAACTTGGTCTGTTTTCAGATCACTACTTTAAGCTTGAAATTTGTTGTTCTGATCGACACATCAGCACTGTTTATGACCTATTTGTCTGAACTGTGGACACCAAAGCTATGGCGACCAATCAAAAGGGGTTTATAACACTTTTTTTTGTATTATCTAGTATTTTTTACAATCATAATCAATCTTTACATTTTTTTTAGATTGTTTTTATAGTACAGTAATTTCACTGCATTCTGCTGAGAATTTAGCATTACTTACCAACAACTGGAGTTCTTCTCCGTGGCGACAGGCACGACGGGCTTTGTGCTACTGTGTTTGTCTTGTGGTTTGGACAGAAATGAGTAAGCATGTGTTTAAAGTCACCTTTGTCTTACTCAAGTATTTAGTGTCTCTACATAGTCGTCTTTAGTTATACAAACATGTAAATATAGTAATTAGACAGATTAGAGTATTACTTTTGACACTATTCAGACATTTTTTTTTCACATTTTCTTTATATGAAGCATTTTTGAACTACTATATGGATGGAACTTAAAAAGAGTAACTTTACTTAAAGTTAGAAAGTGTAGCCCAGAAAATCATCTCAGGTTTAAACTGTTGGTGATAGAAGAGAATATTTTAAGGTGTGCTTTGCAATATATATATATGCAAAAAGACAGCATTGTTCCTTTAAATCATGGAAAATGTCCCATTATATTACTATTTCATCACAAAAGTATCAATACATTAAATAATCAAGACACCCAACACAGATAATCCCATATTCTGGTGTCATTAGACTGACAATGACACCTCGTGCCTCTCTGAATCTCTGTAAACATACAAATAAAGCACTATATGCCTTTAAAGGGATTTTATTCTCACGTCCTCATCAGCATCAACTAAATCAAGTACTGGTTGACACCCTTATGTGGGATGCTAAAACTACATTAGGTCAAAACCACAGCTCTTTCCATTTTAAGTCTGTTGCATACACACAAAATGAAGTTTATATTTAAAGATAGAAAGAAAGAGTACAGGCACACCCACACAGAGAGAGGGGTGCAAGAGTTGTTTATACTTTTTAGGACATTACTTCACAAAGATAGTGAAGCTCCTTCTGATCTTCTCTATATTTGTCCATCAACACCCTGAAAACAAACACTGTATCTGTAGTGCTCTCTTGGCATTGAGCTATACTGCTGCTCACTCGTCATTTTCTCTCTTTTTAACCTAGATGCAAAACTTACCCACATCGTCATGGTATGGCTCATCCACTTCATCCCTCTGTACGTCATTCAATTCTGCAATTCTCCATCAGCCATCCTTTCACTCTCCAAGATTGAGTTTTAAAAAGTAGGTAAAAAGTCAACTCCTTTGTGCTTTGGAAATATATATTAAAGTCCACTTAGGCAGATAGATAGACAGAATTACTTTAAATTAATTTCTTGCTGATGCAGTTTTATGATAAGCCAAATCCAAGCTGGGTCAAAACTAACTCAAATTATCTCCAACACATTGCTGTAAGGTTATACTATCAGTTTCAGGTGCATCACTCCGGCTGTCAGATAGATGCTGAACCTGCCAGTTACTTCTGAAGATAAGAGTTTTATAGATATTTGTTCCAGTTAGCTCACTTCTGTCACTTGGTATGTGGGTTTGATGGCTGAAGTATAAACTGAGCTAGCACAGTTGTGCAAAGCTACTATACTTATACTTAAAAAAATAACATAAACATGTACTTACAGCATACATGTCAGCCTCTGTAGTCTCTCCATGCAAGTCTGCTTAGTATGTATGCAACTAGCATTTGCAGCATACTAGGCGGCTGGTGGCTAAAATCATTGGTACTGGCACCACCTGGTGGTGAGCCTGTAATGCTTCATCCCAGGGTTAATATTAATCTAGACTTATCACTGATCACTAACTGGTGGTGAGTTGAATCAGGTGATGGGGTTTGACTCTAAACAGACCTGGCAGACCTAAATGTATAGTGAGTGTATCCTGCGAATGTGTAGTAGAGGCCCTGGTTTGCAAGATCAATATCCATTTCCAGCAGAGCTTCTGATTTGACCATGTTCAGCAACTGAAGCTGATGCACTGAGCTGTGGCTGCAAGGTGGTTGGTCTCCTGGGTGAGGTATTCCAGATATGTCCCATCAGCAGGAGGCCCTGGGGCAGATCCAGGACATGCAGGAGATATTATATCTCTGAGTTGGCCTGGGAACCTCTCAATGTTCCCCAAGATTAGCTGGAGGAGGGTGAAGTAGGTGTCTGGGCTTCCTTGCTTAGGCTACAGCCCCTATAACCTGGGCCCTATTAAGAAGTATAAAATGGATGGATGTTCTGTATCCCTTTGTGTTTTTCGTTTTCTGTTGTGAAGATAACTGAGACTCTTTTGAGGCTTCAGGTTCTGCTGATCTTTCAGTTTCATTTGTAACTGCTCACTTCAGATGAGATCACATAAATAGTAACTGCCTCCATAAATGAAACAATTAACATTTACTTAGACTTTCTAAATGCTAACAAGAACTTTTAACAGAATAACTTGTTTGTACTTGATGTAATACTATATTTAGAAATTATGTTAATCCATCATTTATAAAGAATAAATGTGTTATATATTAGATGATTATATATAGATTTATGAAGCAAGCCTAAACATTAATGCCAATGTTTGTGAATGAATATGCAAGGATAAATACGGAGTTATGCTATATAATTACCAATGACTACTTTTTATAAAGTTTTACAATGCATGACACTGTATGTGATAGTCGATGATTTTTCTCAAAAAAATTGATATTGTAAATCTTAAAAACGTGTTCTTCCTGCTCTCGAAAAAATAATGAATGCATACTTATTCATTTGTTAACGTCAGTTATTTGAACTTTCTAAACAGATCTGTGATTTAAACTTTGGTAGAGACATTTATTATAAAGCCAGTTATGAACCCTGTAAAAATGACTGGCCGATACTGTGACAGCGTAGAATATGAACAGTATATAAGACTCAGAATCCACTGGGATGGTGTACAGAATCAAAACAATAAAAATATATACATCTTTGTCCAACAAACAACATGTTATACCTAAAGGCACGACAGCAGTACCCTTTCCAGCTTTTTAAACTGCACCTGCATTTGAGGATTACTAAATGAAATGAGAACATAAGCTTATTGTACTTAACTAACATCAAGAAGTGTAAAGTACATTATAAAAACATCTTATAAAAAGGTCATATATTTATTATTATATTGATACTGATACCTATACCTACGAAACCTATAAATATAACAACAAAGCATCAGCTATCTGTTGTGCTGTTAGAGGACTTTCCTGTAATGTGCTTCTCAGAAATGCAGTGGACATACCATTATAGATCTTTTTTTTTCTCAGCTTTTCTTTTTTAAAGAAACAAACAGGAAGTTTCACATAGGACGTGAAAACCAAGCGTGCTAGAGTGTGTTCAAAGCACAACTTGATAAATTCTCAGCTTAAGCCATAGTAACAACGTAGGGTGTTTATTTTCATCTACCAAGATGGAATACAGCAACGAGATGCAGTACACTGATAGAATCAAAGAGAATGAGATGTGGCCACATATACAGAGTATTTAGCATTTGAGTTCCTTAAGTGGTAGACAGTAGCATTTGCACATTCATAATATTGCTGTCACTGAAGGCACAGGAGACACTGTGCAAACAGGAAAGTGGTGTAAATTCATAAACTTGGACAGTCATCGAGAATATTTATGTTCAGTAGCATCAAGGAAACAAACCAACAATCCTACACACCTTCAATAAAAACATTAAAACATTCATACTTCATTTCTAATGGCAACTGAATTAGAAACCAAAGTCTAGTGTAAGGAAAATTATTTTCTCCCTTATCCAAGTATCAAAAATGTTCCAAATATCTTCAAATATTCAAATACAGGTTTAGTAAAAATTTCATATAGCTGCACAGTTCAATGTAAATCACAAAAACTGTCAAGCGTTATAATGTATTTTTCACGCTGGCTTTAGTAGATCCATCCATCTATCATAATAGCTGCTTATCAACCCAAGGGTCAAGTTCAGGGCTGGAACTTTCCCATGTTGATTTTTCTGCAGTGAGTTTAAATGCAAAAAATGCAGTTTCAGCTGGTATTTCTAATCACTCTGTGTCGATAATTTCATCATCAAAATTACCTGCGAGAGAAAAGCAAACAGAGTGTATTTTGTTTTGAAGGAAGCTATGTTCTTTAAACAATCCTTATCCTGGGTACATTTCTTATTTTACTTTCAATTTATTTATTTATTTAACTTTACTTACCCTCATTAGCCTTTGTGTGTCTTGTTTTTTTGCAAACCTGTTTTATAACCACACTCAGACTCACAATGACAAATAGAACGATGACATTTGCTTTCAGAGCCACTCTCAAAGTTGTAACAGAACCTACAATGAAAAAAAAATGACAAACAATATTGAATATCATGACAAAATGAAAGATACAAAAATGTTTCTCACATACTTTTTCTTCCATCATTTCATCATCTGGTGCTGAACATACAGCAACATGTAAGTCAAGGGATCTATAAATATTTCTACCAAAAAGAATTCACAGACATTCACTATTGTGATATGAAAACTTTCTTGTTGAAAGCTAAACTGTTTAATTTAAACCTGTTTAAATTCCTTGAAAAGAAAGTGTGATAGTATGTCAAAAAGTGTTATTAATCTGTTAATCAAACATACTACCTTTGCAGGATACCAGATGAATAGTTGTTTCATCTCTGCTGACATTGTTCCAAACTCGACACATAAGGTTTCCTGTCAGCTCCCCATGCAAGTTGATGGTGACCTTTGAAACAATGGATTTCTCAGCTGTCCATTCGCTCAGGGATTGGCTGTGGTCTTTGCTTTGTATCAGAAAGTGATCATCCAAAGTCAAAATGAATTGTACTCCATCTCCCTCAGAGGAGCAGCTGACATTCATCTGTTCTGGTGCCCAGCATGTCTGAGACAGTGCCGGCTTTGACACTGGAGCTGAAAGATTCACATAAAAGATGCTGAATAAATATATTAAATAAGTTCCAGAGCAGCTATACTTTTTAAAAAAATCTATTATTTAACGATTTAAGGTGAGCGACAGCTATTTACATTGTTATTAAATCCTGTTAGAATGTATAATTATTAATATGTTTTGTCATACCAGTTGAAAGTCTACGATGAAAACTGCAATGTAATCATGAATCTTGTTTTGTCAGTTTATCATATTCTTGAATCTTTTTTCAATTTTCTGCTTTTCAGTTGAAATATTAATTTCACAGTACCGTACATTGTACATGCAAATTTTCAATATTTTTTAAAACAAGAAAATAAATATCGCAAATCATTTGAAAGGTTAAAGTGGTAATCAGTAGCTTAGTTATTTTTCAAATGATTCTTCAGTAGTAACCGCAAGTACAGCGCTGTATTTGTCGATACAAATTAAAGCTTATTATTATTATTCACCACCATACTTGACTTGGACTTCATTTACAATTAGTACATTCAGCGCTTTGTTAATAGCACAACCGAAAAAATTGAGATTGAACAAAATCTTGATTTAAAAAAATAAACAAACAAATACACAAATAAATAATAGACATACCTTGTACTTTTAAATACACTTTCACATTTTTCAGTAAGCTTCCATGATGATCGAATTCCTCCAACAGGTAATATCCTGAGTGTTTCTTCATAGCTTTACCTAATTTAAGTATTCCATTGCTTATGCTTTGTGACTGATTCGAATATTCCTTGTTTAATTTTATTTCCCCCTGTTTATTTATATTTAAAATCCTGTGTTTGTCATCCTTCATGATTAAAAGTGTAGAGTTAGCTTTAAACGGCAGATGAAAAATTAGCAGCTGTCCTGCAGCTCCGAAACAATGATGATTTCCAGGAGAGTCTGAAAAACTGCATACAATGGAATCTGAAAGCAACAAAAAAGAAACACATTTTTAAAAATATTAACACTGACTGGAAAAAATGATTCATTGTATTAATTTATTGTATATCTATCCAATCATCCCATCCATTTTCTTTGGCTTGTATAATTCAGAGTAGCGAGGGGACTGTGGTGAGAGAGTTATTATATATGAAAAACAAATTTATGTAAATTTAAGAATAAAGTTGCTCCAAGATGATTTCAATTTTTTTTTTAATTTTTTTGTTTTATTTATTTTATTTTTATCAGTTTGAATGATTGCCTTCTGCCTCACTTTCATTCAGTGTGTCCTTATTGAAACCCATGTAAAATATCTTACTTTACAGTGAATACCTTTTGCCAGAGCTGATGTTGCCAGAACTGCAATGCTCACGTAGAAGGAAATCATTGTTTCTATAACACAGCAATAAAAATGTAATTATAAAAACATATTACTTTTAATGCTAGAAGAAAATGTATAATTAGGTTAAAAGGTTTAGAACAAGTTTGCTCAAGTAATTGTGACGCAAAGTTAAAAAGTGTATATCATAAAAAGAAATAACACAATAGTAAAAATAATAATCATAATAAATTAAACATGATATGGGCAATCAAAGTAAAATAGCATGTATGAATTATTGATCCACAATTAATTATCAACCTACATAGATTTCAATTCCAAGCTGTCACTCACCACACTTCGGTCATGTATTGTTGTTGCTGTGTAAGACCCAATGACTGAGTTTTCACTGACAGAGGGTTGGTTTTATGGTCTTCCTCGCTTCCTCGTTCTTTTATGGTAAGAACAGAAGAAGTTACATTCAAACCCAGTTTACTAAGAACTCTATTCTTACTAAGAGCTCTGTTCATCTACTTTAAGTTCTGTGAACTATTTTAGTTAGTTCATCTTACATTAATTATTTAATTGGTATACAAAAAACAAAAAGAGAAGAATTATACTTCTTTTACATCTCACCTTTTCTGTTTGTGTGTACTGCACCTTAACTAAAGACAGAAAACAAAAAACTGAAAATGACATTTGAATTTTACATTTACAAATTTGTGCAAAAAGTTATTGAGCTACAACTATATGCAGCGTTGAGAATAAGAAATTTAAGTATTTGATGTTTCAATATGACTGTATGTTAAAAAGTATGATAATTTGTGATTGCTGCTTAGCAGGGTGACATTATAGAGCTTGTGATATTTGTTCCACATTAGATAGGCCTGTTTGTGTAAAAAACAGGAATCAGCATTTCACATCTTTTGCAGACGAGACATGGTCAGCGTGTATTTAGAGAAGACTTGGGTGTTTAGACGATGAAAAGAAGAAGTGATTGTGAACAACATGTCTTTATCAAAAACTATAAGTCAACTGTCTGGAATATTTTATGATGTGGAAGCGTCGTCTTGGTGATGGATCACAGGGACAAAGTGATTACTATAAATGTAAAAATTTGAGAACTGCCCCTCAGATTTGCAGGAGTGCATATCTCCTTCCATGGAAGATAATAAAAAGCTTTTGACTCGAGTTCTGGTGAATGAGTGATTTCTCCAGTGGAGACGATAGAATAGAACTGGGTTAAAACAGCAGCAACTTTATTTTACAATCATGTTTTCTCATTTCTCCTTAAAATATAGTTATTTACAGTCAATACATCAAAATATGGATAATTACAGATAAGCTAAAAGTAAAAATTAAACAAATACAGAAATAATAACAATTAAATTCCTTAATATCTTGATTGATCACTTGAGGATCTAAGTTTCTTGTTATTCAACACCTTTGCGGAAACATATTGATCTAAACACCTTTCAGCACTGATGGTGAATTTCAATAATTTTACAAATTTACTAAATTCTATATAAACAGATTTGAGATATGTATTTGCAGACTCATACACATTACATTACAGCTTTAAAGCATTGTTCACACTGTGACAAATCTAATTACTTACACATGGACTGAGTTTCACATATATAACTTTTCACTTATAATTGCAGATATTGCAATTGTGCATACATTTATTGTACATAATATTGTACAGACCATATGGTCTGTAATGCAGTATAAATGGACTATGAAACATACATCGTTCTTGATCTTTTCTCTGCATGCCTCCTGTTCGCCGTGCTTTCATGGCCAAATAATGTCGAACTTAGGCGAATACTCTCAAATCAGCTTCCTGTATATGTGTGGGAGCAGAGTTTTTCTTCTTATTTTGTTTTTATACACCAGCTTTCAAATCTTTAGATCTGCATATTAATGCTGACGAGACAACAATGCTCCATCCTTCCTCCTTTTGTGTGTGTGTGTGTGTGTGTGTGTGTGTGTGTGTGTGTGTGTGTGTGTGTGTGTGTGTGTGTGTGTGTTGTGACCTTGTTCTGTGGCAGTTTGCTGTGGTCTTTGTGCTTCACCAGTTTGAGATAACTGTGTAGGTTTACTCTCCCGAGCAAACAGCTTTGTAGTAGAGTGTGTGGTTCTTCTTAACAGGAATTTCAGCCCTTTGGGCTTTGAAAGTGATTCTTTATGATGACACATCTCCATTTCTTTTCACTAATTGACAGGCAGATTTTTCACGCGTCATCTGTTATGTGTATGAGTTGTTTTTAAATTTATGAATTTTGTACATTGGCATATGTACAGACCATTGGCCTCATCATGTGGCAAGTGCTGATCACAGCATTACTTAGTGACTCAAACTTTTCTCATACAAGCGTTTTAAACAATTATACAACTTCTAATACAAACAAATGCATGAAATGATAACACTAATTCTGGTTCACAAGTTTGATGTAAAGGTGAATACAATGTTTTAATGATTTTTATCATAAAACACAGATCATAAATGAAACACTGTGAGAAGAATTTCTTTGTTGAAAATCTAAGGGTCAAAAAAATCTATGTATTGTATTTTTCATCCATGTCAAGAATAAAACAGGAACTATTATTTATCCCTGTCCTTACAGTATCTCTACCTGTGGCAGCTCCATATTCAAAATCCATTGTCCATGTGTATCCACCACCCCCACCTCCAAAGCGTCTCAAACATTTACCTTTTATATGTTCTAATCTTCATCGTGTTCACTCCCAATGGAAATTCTTCAGCTTTGCTGCCATTAGTTCAGTCGCCTGTCTTTTTGTCAGTGCCACCGACAAACCATCTCACTACCAACTTCTACTTGCAGTCTCTTCCCCACTCGTGTACTGTCCAATGCTTTGGTTGACTCCAGGTATTTAAACTCATCAACTCAGAGCCAACTCCCATCGAGTGAGAGTCAGACCCCCCCCCCCCCCCCCCCCTTTTTTTTTTTTTTTTTTTTCCCCCCCCCCCCCCCCCCTCCCCTCCA
>VURO01020317.1:24290-39926 GCA_015108175.1 Pelvicachromis taeniatus
TTTGCCTCATTGGCTCACACTCTTGCAGAGCCATAGCACACACATGAATGAGAGGCAGAAGGTGATTGTAGTTGCCATTAACGGGGTATTGCCAACTATCCAGCTAATTGCCGGGTTTACGTTTGTCTGTATGTCATGTCAAAAATACATTTAATCAAATTAGCTATTGATATTTTCATATAGGAATTGATTTTGCAACATGAAACGCTGGTATTGAAAGTATTGATATTTCAGGATTGTGCCGCACATCACTACCTGTCAGTCAGTGAGTGAGACGGTAGACACTGGTGAGGAGGAGAGTGCGAGTGCAAAAATACATAAATGTGACTGACATTTGTAAATGAGGCAGCATCTGGCTGCAGTTTAAAGAAGAAGCAGATGCTAACTAACAGGGGAAACCGCATGAGCCCATCCAAACTGAGGCATTTGATTTTTCAAAAGGTTCTCATCACAAAACGTAAAATACTGACGCTAATACGATTAAGTTATGGTTATGGTTAGGATTTGGTTCGGGTTAGGGCTGGAATACACAGCTGGAACATGTGTTACCGCCAGGAGTGTCATTCTACTTGATGACATCGGCAATCAGGCGCGTATCATAGGGACGCTGAAGGTTGCCTTTTGGGTTCCTATGAAATGCCTCGGGATGTGACAAATCGTTGGTATGTTACGCCTTGGGAATTAGAACGGTCTCGATTTCTCTGGATGTCAACCTGCACCAAAGACTGTTTGGCTACCGAGTTTGGTCCTATTTCTGTTCTGTGGATTTGTTTGCAGTGTTTTGTTTCTCTGTTAAATTTAAATTAAAAGTTTGATTAAAATATTAAACACAAGTAGAAATGCCTGCTTTTGTACCAGAACAAATACACAAAATCTGGCAATTATAAGGCTTCTCATAAAAACACTAAATGCAAAAGGGTTTATCAACACACAAAGCATTCATATTTGCCAAGTAAGGCTAAAATATGAGGTTACATAAGAGCCATTTGGGAGTCAAAAGAGCCGGCTCTTCTTTGGGAGCAATGCCACAAGAGCTGGCACTCTGAAAAGAGCATTTTGTGTTTGTCATTATTATTATTATTTTATGTTCTAGTTTATTCTGGTTTGTATTCGGTTTAGAGTTACTAGTTCTTAGGTTTTGGTTCTGTGCCTCCTCTGTTCCAGTTCAGTTGGTCTCTGTGTAAGACCTGTGTCTCTATATGTGTCTCTGCATGTGTGTTGAGTTTCCTGTTTTACTTTGAAGGTCCATGTGTGTTCTGTTTTGCGCGCTCCTTGTTTCGCCAGGTTAATTAGGTTCAGCTGTGTCTCCCTCCTGTGTGCCATTTCCTTGTTTCCCTTTGTGTGTTTGTAAGCTGTGTCCCAAAACCTTGGACGCAGCAGCCGTGGGCCGCATTTGTAGGCCGATTACGTCACATTGAAGCGACGTAGGTTGTCCCAATTCGTAGGCTGCAAATGCGGCCGACAAATGCAGCCGACATTTCCCCGAATTTGTAGGGTGGGTCTGGTGTATCATACGTGGCCCACCATAACCCAGAATTCATAGTGCAGTCCAGCCGATTCCAGTCTCCACCACTGGCGGCAGCTACTCCGTTTTAATATTACGCTTATTACAGGTCACAAAATAAACTTTTAAGATATTATCAGGCGAGAATGTAGCTGTGTAAACTTCAAATATCTGCTTGGTTTATCAAGACATCACGTATTTTCCAAAGTGCTCTGTTGGAGACCTCTGTTACCCACCAGCTCGATCGCTGAGCGGGTCGTCACGGCTCACTCTAGCCCCCGCACGCGCACCCACGGCACATCATCATTTCAACCCCCCGTGGTCTTTCACTGCTCACGTTAAACATGATATAAGTCTCTGGATCACTTAAATGTTAATGTGTGGTTTATTTCGGTGTTTAATTTGTTCCTGAGTAAATCGGTTTGGCTCAGATTAAAGTTTCCACACAGCTGAATGAACGACAAACAGAAAAGTGTGAGATGGTGGAGAATGTACTCCAGTGTCCTGTTATATTTTAGGGAACAAGGAGCAGACAGCAGAGTTTATAAAACTCCGCCGAGACTACAAACACCTTTTCACCTGTTTAAAACTCAGCTGCTGTGGGTTGGTGGTACAGCGACAGTATGCATTTCTTAATCTGTTATACATGATGGAGAGTGCTTTTTCCCTTTTATTCCTTAGTTGGTACATTTGGCTGTGGATGCTGTTTAGGGATTACCATGATTTACATATTGCTTTCTGTCTGTTAGGGCAGTTCTTGAGAAGATGGGCCTGCAGGGAGCTTTATTAAGATTAGAAACTTTGGTTAACAGTTTTCATTACAAAGCTTCAGTACTATGTACTTATCATTTGTGCCACTCTGCACTCCCTCATGGACATTTTCATTCCTGCAAGATATAAGGAAAAGGCCAGAGACTTCACCTGCAGATTCTATGAGCATTGCTTGTGACCACTCCCACCTTTTACCCTCCCTCCTCAGCATCCTTGGGGGAAGAACAGCATCTAGGCGCAGTCCAATAGTCTACTGAACAGCTTTATCTACCAGGCTGTCAGAGGACTGAACTCTGTTCACCACCTTTGCCTCCCACCCATGGACTCTAACACAGTCTCTTACACAAGTTACATTCATATCTTTTAATTGCCACTGGCTGTCTTTGGGACTTTTATGCAACCATTTGCACCATGGTCACAACTGTTGCTGTTGGTCATTTGCACTAATGTTCTTGTACATGTACAATACAATACATTTTATTCATATCTTGTACTACTGCTACTATTGTACATAGGTTTGATCTGTATACATTTCCTAGATTATTTTGATTCTCCCTTAAGTCCCGTACATGTAGAAAATTGACAATAAAAAACATCTTTGAATTTTTATTACTCCTACAAATAACATAAACAAGTACTTACAGTTTGCATAGCATATACTGTTGCTTGCTTTGTATCTGGACAGCTACCATCGTAAATCAGGCTTAATGTTGTATGGATACTACTACGACACCTGGTGGTATATCTTGAGGTACAGCATAGCAGACAGCACAGGCCTATGTCAGGATTAAGGATAACCTAGACTAACAGAAAACACTTTAGTTTTGCACTGTTGCTTTTGGTTACTTGTGAAGACGTTTTGCCCCATCATGTGGTGAGTGCTGATCACCGCACTACTTGTAACTTAAATTGTCTCTCATACGAACTGTTACCAGATGCTCAATATGACCACAGAACAGTAAGTAATCACAAGCTGATGCATATAAAGGAAAAGTTTAGCACTTTCTACATTGTGACTATCTTTGTTCTTTGTTTGAAAGGTTTGTATAGCCAAACAATTATTACAGTTATTAAGATATGCATCAAAGATTAGAACAAAGATATTATTATATTCCCAAAATGCCCCTTGATCACAAAACTTGACAAATGATTACTGAACTATATATAATTTTATACTGCTTTCTTATTAACCTCTTTGTAACTTTGGCAGTATCACATGTTATTTAGCACGTCACTGAAATACGCGTATAGTTTGTGGTTATACAAGTCGTGACATTCCACATAGTGAAAATTATTAACTATATAATGTTTGACTTTTTGTCTCAAACAAGAACCACAACTCATATCTGCCATGAATAACCATGCCCAAAATCACAAGTTAATCAGCAATTTGAGCCCATGTATGGAAATATTACTGACCAGTAAACTTTATTAGGTCTCCAAGATTAGATAGGTTTAGATTTTAACATTAAAATTTTATCAGAATTAAAGTTTATGATACAGATCTGTAGGTTTAAAGAAGGGGACCAAGATTATAACAGAAAACAAAGCACAATAAAGGCATTCTTACATTGAATCAGAAAGGGCATATTGCATTTAATGGTAGCTCAAATAGGAATTACAAAAGTGATGGACTGTCTTTTGTGAATAGAATTTAATGTATTTTAAATGTGCCTTCTAAATTCCTTCAACTTCTTTTACCACTTTCTCTGACAGCTGTTTTTAGCTTTTCTTTATCTTTAGAGTAATCCAGTGATTTCAGTCACTGCAACTTCTAATCTGGCATAGTTCTATCTGCCACGTTGCCAAAAAATTAACAAAGTTGTTAAAAATTTAAGCTGGCTGAGGCTAGGTCAGAAAGAATATTTGATGAGAAAATTAATTTGGATGCTAATTAGATGGTGTTTTTCTTGCATGGTGTTTCACTCTAACATCTGAGTAGATGATATTGTCTTCACCATGATCTGAAAAATATAAAAACAGATATTTATAATATATATTACACTGACAAATATTACCAATAAAATGAAAAAGAAAAGATGGGGAAATCCAGTAAATATTCCTAATGCACACATTTATGCTTTGCTACTTTATTGTTAGGATTGTCAAGTAAACTGATTTTTTTTTTTTGTAAACTGAGTGAAAAAAATGTGAAAATTAAGTGCCGTGTATCCTTTACCTTTAATGACAGTCGCGGGCTCAGTTTTCTTATTGAAATGCTTTACACCGAGAAAAACAGCCAAAACAAGGAGTGTAGTGCCAATGCTTGCTACCACAGCCACAGTCACAACGGAGAGGTGAGAAATTGTACCTAGAAAATATACAAATCAACACTGAACAACTGAAATATTGTATGTTCTTTAAGAGTTACATGACCTGGAGCCACAGGCTTTAGATATGTATTTAATATTGATGCATTATACTGTATATTTTGATATCTTTTTTTTTCAGTAAAGGGAATCAAAACATACTCATAAGATAGCTGTGACATAATAACAATAATCAAAGAAATATATATTTTTTAAAATAGTGACATAAAATAGAATTGAATAATTTAATGTAGTTACCTGTACAGCTTGTAAGGTGAATGATCTTTTGGCCTCTGCTGACATTGTTTTGAACAATACATTCCAGCTTTCCCATCAGTTGACCATGTAAGCTGATGGTAACTCTTGAAAGTGTTTTTCTGCACCCTTAGTTGTCGTCTGTAACAACACATTATCGTCCAAAGACAACAAAAACTCTACTTCATCTCCTTCAGAAGAGCAGCTGATTAACTTCTGTTCTGGTGACAAACACATCTGAGATGTATCTGGCTTTATTAGGCCTGAAAGACATAGATATATTTGGAAATATAGTCATATATGTAGATGCAGTACTATTTGTAATATTTGTAATTTTTTTTTAAATCCAGTGCCAGTGCTGCAAATTATCATCATTATGCTCGTGTAAGTTTTTTTTTCTATGTTTGAGAGTGCAAAGGGGAGTATACAACTAAAAACACAATATTTTATATATAATTTATTTATATATTTTAAGTTGTTTATTTTTATAAGGCAAACTTTATAATACAACCTGCGGCTAAGACGTAACTCTCCTGTGATTACTTGTAATTTCAGGTAACAAGTCAGGTAAAAATTAAAAGACTTTGATTATTTCTATTTATCTTTACGCCATGTTTCTAAGGTGTACATTGTTGTTGTTTGAAAAAACTTTGATCCTACCTTTTATATCCAGATAGATGTTTTTGGTGTGCAATAATGAACCATCAGTAGAGCTGTGTATTTCCACCACATAGTCTCCAGAGTCATTTTTTGTTGCCTTGTTGATCTTAAATGTCCAATTTTTGAAGACTGTAATATGATTCTTGTATTTTTCATTTATTGCACTTAATGAATAATTTGACAATGTTAAAATGTTACTTGTATTCTTTTTTAAACGTGTTTTTGTGTGCGAATTGGTAGGTAGGTAAAAAATGAGCGGCTCTCCAAGTACTCCAAAACACTTTTGTGGTCCAAGTTGAGTTAAATTGCAATCCAAAGCTCCTGAAGGGAAAAATTAAAAAAAGATCTTACATGTGATGTACCTCATGAATACAGTAACTAATTAAACATTTTAGAAAATTGTGTTTAAAGACCCTGTCTCTCTGTGTCTAATAACCTTTTAAATGACTTGCCAATACAACTTTAATAATAATATTAATGACACAGTTACACCATATTACGTAATGCAACACTGTATGCAATACTGTGAATGACTTTTAACATCAAAATTTTAAAAGCTGGCGTGTTGTTCAACTCTATACAGCAACTGCTGAAATGTACCTTCTGCCAGAGCAGTCCCCGCCAGAGCTGTGATGATCATGTAGACCAAAATCATTTTCTGTTGTAATAAAATTAAAGAATTACCAGCTTTTAACAGTGGACATAAATGGCATCTTTTATTCCTCTTTTATCTTCGAAAGAGGGAATTTTATCCTTTAGGTTCAGATGTACAGCTGAGTATTGTCCTTGCGTAGTGGACAACAAAATTCAGTTTTATTTACAAATGAAGAAACTTTTTTTTTTTTTAACTTTTTCATAAATGCTTCACTCAGATAATATGTGACAATTATCTATATAATTAGAAGACACTTTTAAAGATACAAATATACAAAATTGTAAAAACCACTCACCACCTTTACAATGCTGTCTCTTCTTTTGCAGTTTGACTGGCTTGTAAATTTTGCACTGAAGGTTGGGTGGTATGTCTCTGGTCTTTTTGTCTTGTGTGGAGAAAATTGAGGAAGCAGTTACACTAGTACTATAGTCATTATCAGGTCAAATACTAGGCTGTTTTTATTAAAGATTAAAAAGATAATTTACTAAACATTTGCTGTGTTTTGTGTTATTTCTTGTTATCTCTTCTGTTTTGGAATCTTTTAAAATGAAAAGCATAGTAGTTTTTTATGCATTTTTTTAAAATCATAAGCTTAGCATTACTCACCTTCCTGTTAGTGACAGCAGGATAGTATGGACAATCTACTCTCTTTGTCTTGTGGTTTTCATAGAATTTAGAAAATATGTCTGTAGAATCATTGAACCACTCAGAAACTTTGGGGGGTATTTTATTTGTTCTCATTTTAAAGCCAATACTAGTTGCTAACTAATAATGTCATATATTAGTTTGATAAAGCCTGCTGGTGTAAGTTAGAATAATATTTCACACTGTTTAGATGTTTGTTCTAAGTATAAATTTTGTGAGCTGTGATTACCGTAATGTAACACTTCTATTGACTTTTGAGTTGCACTAAAAACTTAACAGAGAAAATGATCTGACATGATTAAACTGAAGTGGAAAGGACTTCTCTTGAAAAGACCCATTCTCTTGAGATTTCCCTGAGGAGATCACATTGGTGAGTTCAGGTATATCCTTTTAATCACTCTTAAAAGCATATATTTATTAGCAGGCTTTTTCTTTGTCTCCATTTTGAGTTATTTGTCTTTGAAAAGTATTTCATCGCCTTCTGGTGATTTAAGTTAAATTTAGTTTTGTTTTTCCCATTTTCTTAAAAATGTTCTTTATTCTTCATGTTTTATCTTTATCTTAAGAACTTTTTAACTTCAATAGCACCTGTCTTTGCAAAGTGCTATATAAATAAAATGTATTATTATTAGTAGTGCTGTTGTTGCTGTTTTTGTTAAAGTATTTAGTGTTTAGTATTTAAAGAATTTAGCAGTATGCTCCACAGAATATGACAGATTATTAACATTAAACCATTAATCCTTAATATATGGAAAGTGTTCCAGTGTCAGGTGATTGCTGTGTGGATGCGGAGAAGTGGAAGAGAGGACCCAAATGCAGGACTCACAAGCTGGTGAATGATGTGGACAGCATTTATTAGGAAAGCAGGATGACCAGAATGTAACAGATAGACTGAAACTGACTGAAAAACTAAATGGCTGGCTAACTGAACTGAAAAACATACATGCAGATTAGGTGATGACAAGACAAGGAACTGAGGGAAACTGAGGGCTTAAATACAATGGATAACAATGATGATTAGACACAGGTAAGAACACAGCTGAACTGAATCTAACTAATGACACATAGGAAATAGAATGGAACATAAGGCATGGAGACGGATGACTAAAACAATAAAACCAGAAACGTGAACATGTGGAACATAAACAGAGAACATGAACAAACTGAAAACAGTGGATCAACATTCAGGAACCCTGACACACAGTGCAAGATAAATCAGCTCTCTCGAGTGAGAGAGTACCTGGCTACGGCATGTAAGGATTACCTCTAATGGTGTACAGAGGCGATATAAAAATTCTGTCTTTGTCTAACATATAGATCCTGCAGTATGCACATGGTGAGGGATTACTAAATATAAACATAAACTTATTGTGCCACTTAAATTTTTATTTTACAGACTTTGAAAACAACAGTAATGTCATCAAGTGTGAATTGTATTTTTAAAACCTACATTAATGGTACAATCATGTATTTATTATTCAGACACTGCCAGCGTATTATAATAAATGTAAGATTTTTGAAAAATCTACTTCTAAAAGTACTTTTATTGCACCATGTTCATTCACTCATGAGCTGCTGTAAGATGATTCAAATGGCTCAACTGCACCTCAGCATGCAGTCAAATTCTATTGAATCGAGCTAATGACCTATTAATTTGATTCAGGTGTGTTGCAGCAGGGACACATTTAAAAGTTTCAGTACGCCAGAGGACTGTAATTTGACACCCCTGATGTAGAAACATCTTATTGCATTTGATCAGGTGGTTAAGACATTCAGACCTTCCAATTAACCACTTTATTTCCCATTCCTGACATTTTCTTGCCAGTTATGATCCCACTGACAGTGATTAAATGGATGTTGGTGTTGAGGCTCATTCCCTCAGACCCTTGGTTATATAATGTCTGCAAGTAGCACCTGCAGTATTACCACAGTGAGGGATTCCTAAATTTAACGAGACCATAAACTTATCAGGTCTTTACAGACCTTTACGCTGACAGTCATCTCATTATGTGCAAATTATATTTTTTAAAGCCTATGTTAATGCACTGTGATATATACTTATTGGTGATAGCAAAATCATGAAACTATAGTAACATAGCATCAGCTATGTGGGGTGCAGTATGAACTCATTTCCTGTTATTGAACTGTGCTTCTCAGAATTGTGGTGGACATACGGTTAAAGCAGTTTTTTTCCATGACTTGTATGGTATACCAAACTTTGTCAAGACACTAACAGGAAGTTTCAACTAAGACATAAAAACCAAACACGTGTGTTTAGACCACAACTTTTTCCATTCTGTCTCTGCTTCACAAGCATCGACTGGGGTGTTTATTTTTATCTTTAAAGGTAGAATACACAGGCACGCTAATATAATGAAAGAGAAAGATATGTAGTAACAGTACATTAAGGTAGACTATTTAAAAAAAAAAGAACATATGCAGAGTTTACTTTTGAACAGTAAACTTCCTTATGTGATGGACAGAAGCATTTTTTGAATGTAGTCATTTACAATCTCTCTCTCTCATATATATATATATACACACATATATGCATCTAGCTGTAAATAAATGTGTGTGTTGTCAATTTGTGTGACAAAATACACATTTTGCCATTTTCCTAAAAAGAGCTGCGTTAAACACAACATATTGTACCGTAAAATGTGATTACCTTTGTCTCCATCTTGTGTTGAAAAATTATCAGGGCCTTTCAGTTTCTCCTCTATTACCATGTTCCTCACAGCAATAACAAAATTGTTTATCATTCATGTTAATCCTTTTAAACACTGATTCTTTGAGTAATTACGATAACTTGATAATGAAAAAAATAATAACCGATAACAAATAATAACAACTAATAATTAATAACGAAACAAATTTTTGTGCATAAGAAAAAAAAAATTAATCCATCCATCTTCTTCATGGCTGATCCACTTCAGGGTCAAGGTAAGTGCTGGAACTTATCCCGGCTGATTTTCCTGAGTTGATTTTGTTTAAATTGTTAAGACTCACTCTAACATCTGTGTAGATAACTTCATTGTCAACATTATCTGCAGGGGAAAATTAAGTGTATTGTGTTTTGGAGGAAGCTATGTTGTTTTAAAAGTCGCTTTTTCCAACCAATGTTTTATGTATTTCACTTACCCTCATTAACAGTTGTGGGTCTTGTTTCTTTACAAAACTGTTTTATAGCCAAACTCAAAGCCACAACAATGAAGAGCGTGATGACATTTGCTATCACAGCCACTGTCAAGATTGTAACCGAATCTGAAATTCAAAGACAAATGTCAGACAATATAGAATATCTTGACAAAATGAAAGATACCAAAATGCTTCTCAGATATTTCTTTTATATTTTGTTCCAGTCACCTGATTTTCAATGTACAGTAATATCATAGGGCATGTATATTAACTTGTACCCACAAGAATTCATAAGCAACATCCAATACTACAATTTGAAGACACTGAGGTTGAGCCAGTAACAGTTTGAAAAGTAAACTGTTACTGGCTGCGTGGCAGGCAGAGGTTAGGACAGCAATTGTAGGACTCAAATACAAAAGAATGAACTAAAGGGGGCAGCTTTAATACTGAAATGTCCCATTTCTTAATACTGGAATACTGAATCCGATTCACGCAGAAACAAAGATTATCAGAATAAAACAGGCAAACACACACTGAGACGTACACTGACTAAATATTGGGAACAGAATGAGCGATGGACACAACTTGGAAACAGATGAATAGAGACAGAACTATACATGACAGAAAACACAGACCCAGCACCATGACAATTTTATTGCATATATACTTAAATTCCTTTAAAGTTAAATGTGTAATGATATATCAGAAAATATTATTGAACTGGTAATAATAGATTTTAAATACTCTACCTTTGCAGGTTGCCAGGTGAATAACTGTTCCATTTCTGCTAATATTATTCCAAACTTGGCAACTTAGGTTTCCAGTCAGCTTCCCATGTAAGTTGATAGTAAGATATGAAAACTGGGATGTCCCGATGTTTAGAGATTGGTTGTGGTCTTTGCTTTGTGTAAGTATCTGACCATCCAAAGTCAAAATGAATTGTACTTCATCTCCAGCAGAGAAACAGCTGACCTTCATCTGTTCTGATGACAAGCACGTCTGAGACAGTCCTGGCTTTGACACTGGAGCTAGAAGAGACAACGAAAAGGACAAAGCAAAATGAAAAGAAATAGACATGTAACAAATTTCAAAGTAATCTTCCATTTTTGTATGTCAAGGTAATTTATATCTGTTTGACAGCTATGTACTATTAAATCCCATCAGATATTAAATATATGGTCCAATTCAGCCTTTATCGGGATTAGTCATGGGAATCGAGAACTGATTCTTGTAGAGAACCGGTTCCCAGTAGTCCAATTCCTTGGATTGTCTATTGATCTGGTTTATTGGTTCCAGTTGCACCTTGTGCTTCAGTCAGCTGATTTCAGTTTTTGTGTGGAAGAAGAAAATAGTGGTGCAGTCTACAGCGGGCGTAAGTAGAGTGAATGCTGACTCCAACCCAGCCAGTAGACCCTGAACTTCAACAAATACACACAAAAAAATAAGAAACTGATGAGCATTTAGGATACACTCTGTTTATGTCATGGTCCTGAGTCAGTTTGTTATTTTGTTTGTAATAGACTCAGTAATTTTGTGTTGATTATGATTTCTCTAGTTCTTTTGTTTTTGTTCCCAAACCTTTGGTTTCTGTGCCTCATGTTCTCTCTGCCCCTATGTCTAGTCCACGTCTGTATGTTGTTTCATGTTTTACTTTGTAGGTCTATGTCTTATGTCAGGGTGTTTAGTGTAGATTCAGTTCTGTGTCTAGTTTATGACATCTGTGAAATGTCCCCTCTGTCTGTCATAAGTTGTTTTGTGTAATATGTGTAATTATTACGTTTTTTGAGTAATGACCCCAACACTGATCATAAAAAAGAGGGGAAATACCTCCAACATGCACAAACATTTAACCAACAGCATGCAATAAATTTGCACAAATGTAATATATTTCATATGCTGCTCAGTGATAGTGGTCACTCACAAAGTGGAGCCAATGAGAATGCAAAGAGAATCGATAGAGAATTTAATCCATAAGTGATATCGATAGTGCAATCTGAATCACTAAGTTATTATCAATTCCCATCGCTAATCAGGAGAGACAGTATGCTCCATTATTTGGGACATAAAATATTTCATTTGTCCCATAATTGGGATTTTTTTTTGTCCCAATAGTTAAAGTAAAAAAAAATAAATTGTGTTCTATGTCAAGATCAGATTTGTCATTTTACAGACATTAACCTGAATTGTGATGGACTGTTAGCTACTATATCATTGGTGTTTTGGTTCTAAATTGTTAATCAATGTTAACTTTCCAATTTACAGTCCACTAGCAAACACAATCATGTTGCTGCAGTTCCTGACATTAACTGAAATTCATAAAAGTTATGATAGCTGTATTGTTAAGTCTGAAATATTGTATATGTCTAACATTTATTATGATTTTTAAGTAATACTCAGACATTTTTTGAATTTACTAGGTTTATGTGTGCATTTATTATAATTTTTTTATAAAACATAACAGTTTGTATATATTAACATTAAATAATTTTGAAACAAACAAAAAAAAAACTTACCTTGTATTTTTAGATATACATTCACTTTTTTCAGTAACTTTCCATCATGATCATGTTCTTCTAACTGGTAATGTCCAGAATGTTTCTTCGTGGCTTCACCTACTTTAAGTATTACAGTGTTTATGCTGTCTGACTGATTTATATATTCCTTATCTAATATAACATTCCCGTGATTGCTTATTTTTAAAATCCTGTGTTTGTCATCCTTTGTGATTACGATCGAAGTACGAGGTTTATATGACAGATGAAAAATTAGCGGCTGTCCTGTAGCTCCAAAACAATGATAGGTTGTAGAAGATCCAGAGAAAATGCATTCACCTGAACCTAAAAGAAAAATGGATTGAAATGAAAGCAAATATACAAATAAACAAATGATGTATTTTTATTTTAGATTAATCTAGTATAATTACTAATTGCAGTGTAAGTACTATAAGGAACCTGAAATATAAATCTTTAACTACAATAAATACTTTGTCACTTATAGCTACTTATTCAATCAATATTTCTGTATTGAAAGGTGAGTACAGCATATTATTAAACTGAGTACCTTTTGTCAGTTGCGTTGTTGCCAGAACTGCAATGCTAATGTAGATGATAATCATTGTTTCTGTAACACAGACATCAAGATTTGGAAACATGTCACACTATATTTAAAGTCATGCTCGCCCTAGTTTACTCAAACAATTACAAGGTTAAACACAAAGCTGTTTTTGTATATATATATATATATATATATATATATATATATATTAGTATACATGTCTTGTTTATACCTCCGTGACATAAAATTTTAAAGACTCTATCTTGTTTAATCTGTATCAACCTGCATACATTCAAATTAAAAGTTTCACTCACCATTAAAAGAGGGCATGTGTTCTATGTGGTAGTATGAGACTGCACTGTGAGTTTTTAATAAGCTGAAGGTTGGCTTATGGTCATCCTCCCTGCTTCTAAGACTCAAGAAAGCAGCTATTGCACCCACAGCTGTACAAATTGGTCTAGCAAGCAAGCAATTTATTTATATAGCACTTTCAGACAACTCCCAGCTGAAAACAAAATGCTGTACACTTGACATGACAAAAACCAATACATTGAATTAAATTAAAATAATAACAAATAAATAATAATAATAATTTAATTTAAATTAAAACAATAAAATCATCACATTAGCAGTAAAGTCAGGGTCAAACTGGGTCATAAACCAAGGAATGAAAATGGGTTTTACAAGTTCTGGTTAAAAGTTTTACATCAGTATTTTGAACCAGCTACAGTAATCTTAACAAGATGAAATAAGTGCATGGTTTACTGTTTCAAAATGCGGCCTGGATAAAATAGGTCTTACCTACCAAGTGCCTTAAATGACAAAAACTGGACTTGACTATAGCCCTAATTTGAGTGTCTAATTTAAAATCTCTGTCCATCTTAAGCGGCGGATACAAGAGGTGGAAATGGGCTTCCTCCAAAGGGTGGCTGGCCTCTCCCTTAGAGATAGGGTGAGAAGTTCGGCCATCCGGGAGGGGCTCAAAGTAGAGCCACTTTTCCCTCACATTGAAGGAGCCAGTTGAGGTGGTTCGGGATTCTGACAAGGATGCCTCCTGGGTGAGGTGTTCCGGGCATGTCCCACTGGGAGGAGGCCCCAGGGCAGACCCAGGACACGCTGGAGAGATTATATCTCTCGGCTGGCCTGGGAACGCGGACAAGCTGGAGGAGGTGGCTGGGGAGAGGGAGGTCTGGGCTTCTCTGCTTGGGCTGCTGCCCCTGCAACCCGGCTCCGGATAAGTGGAAGAGGATGGATCGATGGATGTCCATCTTAAAACCTTTAAAATATTTGAGAGTCATGGGTCTTTTGTGTATGTAGACAAATTTTCAGATCTTTACGTTCAGCCCATGAAAAATGCAGGGACACACAGCTGGCTAAAGGCAGAGGAGAATTGAGCAGGAATGGAAGGGTTAATGATCTGACAGCGGCAAACGGTATCAATGGTTTGAACTGCAGTGCATGAAAACACAGCATCAAATAATACAGGCATAAGGTCAGAAAAGGCAGTGTCAGAGATTTCCACGTTAAACACAGGCAGACTGTGCGACAAGACCAGGTCTAGTATGTGTCTGTGTTCATGTGTGGGACCGATTATGGACTGGACCAGATTAAAAGAGTCAATAAGGCTTAAAAAATCCTTCACCATAGGTTTGTCATCACAGCAGACATGTACAGGTGCTGGACATAAAATTAGAATATCATCATAAAGTTGATTTATTTCACTCATTCTGTTCAAAAAGTGAAACATGTATAATGTATACATTCATTCCACACAGACTGATATATTTTAATTTTGATTATTATAACTGACAACTAATGAAAATCCCAAATTCAGTATCTCAGAATATTAGAATGTCACTTAAGACCAATACAAAGAAAGGATTTTCAGAAATCTTGGCCAACTGAAAAGTATGAACATAAAAAGTATGAGTATGTACAGCACTCAGTACTTAGTCGAGGCTCCTTTTGCCTGTATTACTGCAGCAAGGCAGCGTGGCATGGATTCGATCAGTCTGTGGCTCTGCTTAGGTGTTATAAGAGCCCAGGTTGCTCTGATAGTGGCCTTCAGCTCTTCTGCATTGTTGGGTCTGGCATATCGCATCTTCTTCTTCTGGCCAATTAAGAACAGGGATACCATGGTCCTTGAACCAGGTACTGGTAGCTTTGGCACTGTGTGCAGGTGCCAAGTCTTGTTGGAAAATGAAATCTGCATCTCCATAAAGTTGGTCAGCAGCAGGAAGCATGAAGTGCTCGAAAACGTCCTGGTATACGGCTGAGCTGACATTGGACCTCAGGAAACACAGTGGAGCAACACCAGCAGATGACATGGCACCCCAAACCATCACTGACTGTGGAAACTTTACAGTGGACCTCAAGCAACGTGGATTCTGTGCCTCTCCTCTCTTCCTCCAGACTCTGGGACCCTGATTTCTAAAGGAAATGCAGAATTGACTTTCATCAGAGAACATAACTTGGGACCACTCAGCAGCAGTCCAGTCCTTTTTGTCTTTAGCCCAGCGAGACGCTTCTGACGCTGTCTATTGTTCAAGAGTGGCTCAACACGAGGAATGCGACAGCTGAAACCCAAGTCCTGCACACGCATGTGCGTAGTGGTTCTTGAAGCACTGACTCCAGCTGCAGTCCAC
>VURO01020323.1:0-19098 GCA_015108175.1 Pelvicachromis taeniatus
AATATTGTCACGGCGCGGGGTGCGCGCCGTAGTGTTGAGGATGAGGACCCAGAAGCAGACAGAGATGAGGAGTGCAGGTTGTAACAGAAAACGAGCCTTTATTCTGGCTGATGACAGGAATGCAAAACAAAAGGCAAGCACAAAAGCTAAACTAACCTAAACTGGGAAAACTAGAAACTAAGGCAGACTATGAGACACGAAAGCAAACTGAGGTGAGGTTAACAGACATCCTGACAAGAACTCAATGACAAACACAGACTTAAATGCACCGGAGATAACAAGGGGGACGGGGATCAGGTGAGAACACAGCAGGGACAAATCAGGGCTGATGAGACTAAGGAAGCCAAACTAGACACATAGACATGAGACTGGACCTACAAAGTAAAACAGGAAACACAAACAAAGACACAGATGCAGAGACACGGGCTTTACAGAGGGAACTGACAATGAAGGGACACCACGGTAGGGATAACAGAACATAGAAACAGAGGGGGAACAAGGAAACACGAGGGCCAGGGACCTGAAACAATACATAAAAATAACAACAACCTAAAACGCTGGGTGACTGACCCAGGACCATGACATGTAGCTTCTGGGTCTGAAAAGTAAAGCCAACCTGGCAGCGCCTGACTCAACCTCAGTAGACACTCTCATGACTTAAGGTCCCACTGAGTCCCTTCAGATAACACTGATTAAAACACTAAGTCCGTTTTGTATATTTGGACATTCCAAGTGTCACAGAGGATTATCCAGGGTTATCCTCATTGGCTAACACCTTGAGTCGGTGCAATGACTCGGTTGCAAAACACCAAAATGGTGGCAGCAAACATGCTCATTGCAGGACTTCAGAAAAAGTCTGCATCTGTCATAAAGGTCATTTAAAGCCCCATGCAAAAAAACTAATGCGACATCACAACTGCTGGTGCAAACCACACTTGGGTGTTGTTGTTTTTAAACATTTTTAGCATAATTGGAGATTTTTTAGATAAAAGCCTGGTCACCTTGAGGCATTTGATCGCTTGTTCACACTCAGTTCAGTGTTATTCCAGGTTGTTGTGCACCTTTTGTCATTTTTTTAACTTGATGCGCCGCATTCACCTTCACAGTAAAAGCTGCAGCCAACACGTTACAAAATGCTCATCTTTTACTTTAACTGTCCCCCATTTCCTGTTTGTGTTACATGTTACGCAATTTCACTCCTGCTCAGAGAACAGCTGGAGAGTTCTCTTAAACACGTCAGAGTTTTCCACAGAAACTATCAGTGACGGCGGCAATCTGCGAGTGACCAAAGAAACTTTAAGGAGGCCAACTGGTTGGGGAGCACACGTACATTTTTCCCGTCACAAATGATGGACAAGTTACCGTCAGCGAGGTTAGTAGTCATGTGACTGTGAAACATCAATACTAGCACTGAATGATGTGTCATATGATTGTTGTTTTTTTCTCTATGTATTTTTGTAGAGTCTACCTTACAATATAAAGCGCCTTCAGGCGACTGATGTTCTGATTTGGCGCTATATAAATAAAACTGAATTGAATGGTGAAACTGACCACTCCGGACAATACTGCAGGGAGTCTGTAAAACATAAAGAGTGAGATGATGACATCACTGTTCACACATGATGCGATCCATGCGGCGACCATAATATAGCCTTTAAACTGCCTGATTTAAACACATCAGTAGAGTGACCTCTGATCAAATAGCGTTAACAGCAGTATAATCTCATTATAGCCATTCATTCTGAGACTAAACAGCATAATGCTGCCTTTTATTGATTTTGGGGCATTGTTTCGTTTTCCTTTCCTTTTAAAAAGTCGCGGCCTGGATGAAGATCGTTTGTGAGCCGATCCTCACCCTCAGCCTTTTTTGATGCGCACTCCAGCTTTTCAAGTGGAACAGGTAAGAGTTCATAAGGTTAAGCAAAACCCTTTATTTATAAGGCAGCTTCTTTTAACCCACTAAAAAAAAGGACAATTTGCAGAAGTGTTTGTCTCCTCAGTGTATAATCATGCTCAAGCTTAATGACATAAGGGCCCTCGGTCCGTGTAAACATCGAGACGCTCTCACCTCCTCTCAGAGTTTAATTTAATTACACTGAAACTGTTAAATTATCAGGACAAAAGCTTGTATTAAACACAGCAGGAGCTCAGACACTGTACTCCGATCATTTGTCATCCCTCATGAAAACCCCCACAGCAACACTACCCCCCACTACAACCCACTGTTATATGTGTGTGTGTGTGTGTGTGTAGACTGCACTGTAAGATATTCCTAATTATGTCAAACAGAAGGGCAAACCAGCTGCCCTGCTGGCAAAGGCTCAATCCACCCAAGAACTCAAACAAACTTGTGCACGTTTCATCTTCACCTCGCAGTAACAACGCAAAAAAAGCAACCAAAAGTGCTTCTGATGAAGCTTTATCTCCATCATCCCATTTAAACATTATACACCGTGGAGTTAAACATTAAACCAACAACTCAGGGGATTTTGGCAAACGCGCTGAGCCAATTTATTCAAGACCATTCAATCACGATGTCCTTCACGTGTCAGCGTCCGCTCCGGCAGAGCAGTTCTCTCATTAAGAGAAGTGTACTTGAGACTTAAACACTATTGAAGCCCGTAACATATTCAATTTTAGTCCTTTTCGGTCAAAAATAATGTTGTTGTTTAATAACTTCTGGTTGTTGGATGAGTCTGCTCAGTTTTTCATTCTAGTTTTGATATCGAGTGAATACAAACCAACGACTAAATGGACTGAAGTGACATTTGCTGGAAGGTTTCTAAGCAGTTTAATGTGCAGCGCCTGAGCCGAGTGACTGTTTGGGGACTTAAGCGAGATGCTAATGTGGCTCTCATGTTGGGTAGCCACAAGCTTTGTGGCAGACATGCCACCGTGAATAGAAATCTGTAGGAGATCCCTTAACTTTAAAGGAGAAGGCTGTGCTGCCCCTGCCACAAAAAGATCCAGTCCAGGAAGCGCTTGTTGTCGTGATTCCCATCTACACTTTATTGTAGTAAAGCTATGAGAAGTGTGGTTTATGGTTTATGGCTAAGAAGAACTGGCAACAAAAACAAGTTTTTTTAAACCTCATCCTGAATTAGTTGCAAAACTTTTAAAGCACTTATTATCAGATTTAACTTGTTTCCTGCTACATTTTATTCCCGGATGGCCAAAATTTATGTTAGGTCTATTTTGCCATTTATTTAGCTAGAGACTGCATGGAGTCACTGCTGAGTAGCAAAGCTTCTACAGTGACAGTTATTTTTAATTGCCTGTACATGACTTAGTGTTTTTATTGCTTCATGCAGAGATGTGACTGGAGGCACAAAAATGCATTCAGCAGATATATTTCAGTTTCATCGTGACACAAGATTTCATTTCTCTCGTTTGGTTTCACATTATTCATCAAAGGCCAGCACAGAATAAATGACTTATAAGAGCACACACGTATTTAGTATTTCAGTCTCAACAACATAAATTTGGTCTCCACTAAACAGGTTTTGGCCTGTTTAGGACTTTAATAAAAGAAGAATATTTACTCTAAGTGGGGTTTAGTAACGCAAACTTAAGTATATTTTTAAATCCCAGAGAAAATACAATCATTTTAAAATTCAATTAATATTTTTCTTTTTTCTGTATCGCTGTGTAATAGCACATACAACAAATGGGTGCAATCTTTCAAACATCCACCAGAGTTAAGGATAGACGTTTTAAGAAAGTACAAGTTATCTTTGCAGTAAAGTCTCATAAGTTTGTGTAGTGAATGTTACCCCAACTGTAGTGACGCTAAGAATGAAAGAGGACTCCACCTGAGCCGTGAGCACTCGTGTGTGCTTCAGCCTGACGGTTAAACACCATCACGCTTTGTCACCGCGCGCAATGAAAATATGTGCTTTCCCGCAGCTGGCAATACAAATGATCAATCAGCTGTGAAATAACGAGTGGACGCTGTAGAGGTGGATAATGCACAGGCTGGTAAGTGTGTGGATGGGAAAGGGCAGGTGGCGATAAGGGAGCTGTTAATTTGTGGAAAGACTTGAGAGCAGGTGGGGCACCCGATAAAGGGATGGATTAATATTAAGGCTGCTGACTGTGTGACTGCGACTGATGGTATACACCTTGTGGAGAGGAGGAGGAGGAAGAGGAGACGAAACAAAGACCTAATGAAACACCCCACCAGCCTCGTAAGTCCAATCAGACAACTGTCCACACTGATGAGACGCCGGCAGCGACGTGATTGGCTGGGAGACGGTGACGTCAGCAGGAGGATCCCTTACATGCTCTTGTTACAAACAGCTTTGACAGGAGGGCCTGCTGCCATGGAGATGGCATCCCAGTGACCTCCTGATGGGTGTTAAGCTCTGACTGACCTCCTGCTGCCTGAGTGACAGCGTTGCTATGCGAGTGTGATAAAGTATGACATGCATGCGAGGGAAATATGTTTTGCGGTTAACTGATTGCTGCAGAGCAGAGAGACTGAAAAAACCATTTTAATCACAGTAACTCACAATACATTTCCCACGATCACTGTGGCATCACGATAGAGCAGTTATGCAAGACAATATCTGCTTCATATCTGGGCTGTCCCCCCCTTGTGCTCCACTAACTCCCTCATGTAGAAGGGAGTTAGTGGAGACCAAGCAGCAACCTGTGGAGCTGAAAAGTGACAATCCACAGTGTCAAAAGTATTGGAAACCACCAGCGCTGCCCCTCAGCCTCCTAGTAGACACAGCTCTGGTATCTTTTTTTTTCACTTGACCTCTTACCTTGAGATCGAGGTCAGGGAGATTCAAACTTGTATGAAATTTTAAGTAGATACACCTATGAAGAAAAAAAAAGAGTACTGTATAGGATGTGCATGTGTTCCTACCATCTTTCCCCGCTGCTGCGCTGAGCGCGTTTCTCGCAGGGTGAAGACGTTGCCGCAGACTGAGATCTCCCTCCAGACGCCTGGTTTGGAGTCCTGGCTGAAGCCGTTGCGAGGGTGCATCACCAGCACGCCATTGGTGGTCAACCCGTCCATCTGACCATCAGATGTCTTCCACTTAGCAGCTTTCTCCTGAATGAAGCAAAAAAAAAAACACGCTGATATTCATATGTGTTCAGCACCCCTTCACCCAACATCTCTATTACATTTAGCAGACAATGTGCAGCTTTTCTACAGTCATTTGGCTCCACAAACAGACTGAGTCAGTTTCTCTTTCTATCCTGAGCATGTGTGAGTTTAGTGTTGCCACCAGGAGCACTAACAGGACACCATCAGTTGTGGTCCTCTGCAGTCAAACAATGACAAATTGAGAAGTAAAAAATAAAATAAAAAAACACAGGAAAAGTAAAAGCAGGTTAAAGGTTTTATAATAATATGAGAGCACGCGCTCTATGACACATCTTTCATGTGTGGTTTTCCTTTTTGTCCTGCGGTTCTTTGGTCTTTCCTTCTCTCATCCTTCTGCCTTTTTGCTCTCACAAACTCGCCCACATATGTCTGAAGCTCCAGATGAAACACTGCTCACCCCGAGGAAGATGCTCTTGGAAGAGTCGAAGCCTGCGGCGTAAATGCGCGCTGTGTAAGGCGGCGTGCGCTGGCACTTAATGCGGCAGGCGAAGCGGGAGATGGTGCTTTGGACCGACTGAGTGTCTGCGTTACTCTGGCTGCCTGCCACTGTGTCCGTCACTACAAAGTCTATTGGACTCTCTGTGGATCGACCGATCTGGAGAAGAGAGATGGAAAGATTAGCCCACAATGCTTTTCAGGGATGTGATAATATAATGATGCATTACCTCAGGGGAAGCAGGTAGGATAAAGAACATAACAGAAAATGAAGACAAAAACTGCTAAATGAATGCAGAATGTGTCCAGGATGAAATCCATTAGGAAAGCCAAGACAGTTGGATAATCTTTAATAGGACTACGCAGAACAAAGACATGCTAGGTGAATATATAAAACCCATAAAAACAGAGCAAAGTCTCAGTATTAGTGCAAGTCAAGAAAGAACACAATGACTTTGGAGAAATTCTGTGCTCATGATTTTAACGATGCAGTAATATCTTTTGTCCAAATCTGACTAAGATGAATGATTCATGATTGGTTCGTTTTATTACTCAACACAATGACATCAGGACACAATCAGTTCCAATAGTTAATGTCACCAGATGGAAAGAAGTCATTATGTGACACAGCTGAAAGCACCAGTTGAGCATTAGACTCTTTTTTTCCCAAGCGTAAGACTCACCAGTAAAGGTCAAAAGAAAAAAAGAAAAAATAAATTTTAACATTTACCATTTCATCAAAACTCCATCTGATGTAAAGATAATTTTATATCCATGCATTTGTTTTCTGCTTCTTATCCACATCTGGGTCACAGAGACTCCAGTCTTAGCAGAGATGCCCAGACTTCCCTTCACCCAGTCGCCTCTTCCTCCACCTCTTCTGGTGGGGACACTGAAGCGCCCTCAAGGCAACCACCTCCTTTCAAATGACCAAGCTTGCATTTGCAATCTTACACCACCACGTCCGTGAATACAGAAAGCACCGGACCTCCGTGGAATCTTTTGCAGGTGTTTGCAGGTTTGCTTTTGTTGCTGTTGTTTTTGCTTTTCTTTTTTTGAATCGCACTTAGTCTGGCCCCTCACCCAGGACCAATTTGCCTTGGGAGACCCTACCAGGGGCAAGTTGCCCCCGACAACATAGCTCCTGGGATCACACGGGCACGCAAACCCCTCCACCACGATAAGGTGGCGATTCATGGAGGGGTGTACCTTTAAGGGCCTTTTTAAAAATGAAAATCATTTATACCTTTACATTTGTAAACACCAGTGGTTCTCAAACTGTGGCTCAACCAGGGGGATGTGGACTATACAGATTTTTGAAGTGAAATTAAACAAAACTCTGGTGATGCTTTTGTGTTGACTTTTTTTATTAACTAAAATTCAGCTTTGATCCTCATTTATTGGCGACTTGATGTGGATAAAGCTCAAAAAGTTTGAGGATCTCTGGTTTATACTTTGAGATAGGGCACATTATGACGATGCTGAACCTGTTTTAGTACACCGACAACTATAACTGAAGTACTTTGATATTGTTTTTCAAAGAAGCTTTTTTCTTAGCATTTCTAAGTACATTTGTGGCCCCTTATTCATTGTGCACATTGGAATAAAGGCTGCATTATGACGAGAGGTACAAATGTGAACGCAGTTTGCTGTAATCAGGACTGAGGTTTCAAAGTATCTTAAGTGTCTCCATGAAGCTGTGTGTCACTTCCACTGCTGCAGCTCCAACTGCTGACTGTGTTGATAAGCGGGCCAAACCACAACAACTAACTTCCCATTGTTTTCAGAAAGACACCTCTCACAGTGTGCCTCATGTCTCTCATTCCTGCATCCCTTCAAGGGCTTTGCTTTAAAGATCGAAAATCCCTGCACTAAACACGCAGATGCTCTGTTACCAACGTCTATTTAACACGTGTGTGAGTGGAGCAGTGAAGTGGAAAAAATAAGGACTGCGAATTGGCTGTAAAACTCCAGGCATGGTGATAAAAGCTGAGGCTTGTTACCTGGAACATGTCTGTATTGCTGTCGTGGGTGTACTCCACCACCACCGTCTGGGCTCGAGACAGAGTGTAAGAGATGCTGTGCTGGTCTTTGTTGCTTATGGCCTAGAAAGACAGAAGGAAGCGCTCAGAACATAGAGAGAAGGTAAAGCAACGAAAGCAGAATCAAACCCTTCACTTAAAATTCAGAAGACTGAACTGAGCATGTTTAACATCAAAAATACCTCTGACGTCTGCTCGATGATCCTTGCAGAAAACAACAGATGCACACAGGAAGGGTGGAGATGTGTAATCATTAACCGAACCCATGTTCTTTTTGGTCATTTAGGACCACACACAGGACAATCGCTCTTCCAGACACTTTAAAACACTGCAGCTAAAGCCTGGCCTGAGCGTGAGTGTGTGTGTGAGGCAGGGAATAAAAGTGTGTGTCCTCAGAGAAGCCATTATGTGCAGATGTCAAACCAAAAAAGCAAAAGCCCTCTCTCTCTTTCTCTCTCTTACACACACACACATGCACGCACACACACACACACACACACGACTACAATTCCCTGATCATTTAACAGATTTTAGTGGATTTCTGGGCAGTCTTTGGGCTGATGATGGAAACACATGAACATGTTCTTCCCAGGATTTTGCAGGAAAATGCTCAGTACCACTAAACTGCTCACATTTGTTTCTCTTATAAACCTTGACCATGTTCCAGTTAAATCCCATGCAAAAACCATTGTCCAAATATCTTTTAAAGCCTTGACAAAGCCTTGTACCGTTCTCCTTGTTCTGCAAACTCGGGGAAGTTTTGCTGAGCTTTTTTTTCCCTTTTCTCTCTTGACAATTGTGTGTGTGTTTGTGCAGTACTTTAATATCACAGAACAAAAAAGCAGAGTTCCACAAAAGCCTTTGTTGGAGCACTGCAGGCCAAAACCACTGAACCAGTGTGTTTTTATTTGATGTTTTCATAGAAACAATATCCCACACCTACACAGGGATGAATTAAAGAATGCAAATTTCCATCATTAAATGTTCAAGCCATATGTTTAATGAATGTAACTGACGTCTGCAGCTTTGTGATCGCTTGTAAGGTTAAAAGCTCGTGTTTTTGTGCGTCTCACCTTGGCTGCTTGTGGAGAGCAGGCGACGTGAACTGTGCTGGGCTTCACCCCGTTTGCCTTCGGCCTCTTGCAAAGTGCAAAGCGGCTTTTACGTCGCCCCCGATCCCCGTTGGGCAGAGAGCCATTGTATCTGCACGTACACACACACACACACACAAACATAAACACACTTATGCATGCATAAAACAATAGGGCATTATTGCCTGGGCAGCTGCATAACACACTGGAAGAAACAGTCATTGTGGAAAATGCTTGAGGCCTTTTAGTGTACTCCCTCCAAGATCCTAAGACTACAGGCACACAAAATGCAACCTATACTTTTTATACATGCCTTTCTACAACAGTACATCATGTGCCCCAAAACAATAAAGCCCTCCAAACATAACCCTCGAAAGGCTGAGAAAATAAACACACAGAGAGACTCATTTAGACTGATACATGGCTGAGGAAAGGAGAATAAACAGAGGCGTTCCCTCCAACAGAAAGGAGTCTCTGTGGCTCTCAGCAGCACTGTGACTGCGCTGTTGTGTCTCTGAGTGTGTGTGTGTGCGTGTGTGTGTGTGTGACTTTGTTAACATCCTGAAATAAGAAAGCATTCATCACTTCTGTCCACATTTCAGCACGTCAACAAAGTGCCACTGATCACCAAGACAAAAAGAAAAAAATGATATCTAGTTAATCCCTCTCATAAAACCTCACACTTTCTGTTCAGTACAGCAGAGGGTAGGTGTTCACTCACACTCACAACAACACAATCAACTAAAGGAAGTCATTAAAGCAAAATAGGTTGAAAGGCAGTTTGAGTTTCCAGGTAAAAGTGGCCACATAGGATTTCAGGAAGTAGTTAAATTATTTCAAAACAAATTCCAGTAGAGCCGAAGTTATTTGTAGTTAGTTTGTATCCAGTAAGAAAAAACAAAAAGAAAAAGGACACAAAAGGACAAAAAGCATTGTTTTTATTTTTAACAAAAACAGACAAATAAAACAGGTTGAATGCAACACACTGGATACATCTACTGGGATTTTCCCACACAGTCAGAAAATATTCAGCGAGCGAACGTTCTCCGGAAGATAAATGCCTTACTGATACCAGAGGTCAGAGGAGAAGTGGGCAGGATGGCAACAGCCACTCCAATGACCACGTGTTATAACCCAGGTTTGCAGACGAACATTACATCAGTCACAACACACACACACACACACACACACCGGCAGAAGATCACGCCGGACGACACTCTTGTCAGCTAAAAAAAAGAAACTCAGCTACAATTCACACGAACTCTCCTGGACATCAGAAGGTTGGAAAAACGCTGCCTAGGCTGACGAGGATTTCTTTTGTATTGTTGTTGACCGTGTCCGTCCCTTTATTACCACTGTGAGACCATCTTCGGATGGCCTTCCAGCAGCATAACGTGCCCCAAAGCTCAAATAACATCAAATTTGTATCTTGAACATTACAATTAGCTTAATAAACTCAAACGTCTTCCACAATCACCAGATCTCAGTCCAGCAGAGCACCTTTGGGATGTGGTGGAACGAGAAATTCGCGTCATGAAATAAAGAAATCTGCAGTAACTGTGATGCTACCAAGTGTCAATTTGGACCAAAATCCAAAATGTGATGAAAAAAGGATCTAACTCAGTACTCAGTACTACTATATACTACTGTATATAAATATTAAAGGACAAACTAATTGTATTTAAAAAGGTCTTGGGACATTTTTGGAAAATTTGAATCTTACAGAAAGTCCATCAGATGAAAGATTTTGGGGTAAAATCGTACAAGAGGAGCAGTTTGTTGCACGTTGGGCTTCTCTTTATTTCTACAACAAGGAAATGCAATCACACATAATTTGAAGTCTGCCACTAATTATTTAAGCAGACAACACATAATAAATAGTCTAAGCAATATTTACATGTATTTATATAAATACACTAAATCTTGGTTTTGGTTCTGTTTGCTCATTTATGGAAAATTGTAACAAAACTTATTATTGAACAAAAAGAGAGAAATTTCCAAACACATCGGATCCGTGTTTGTCTCAGTATGCAGATGTTTTACTCATTATTGCACACACATGTTTCAGATAAGCCGTCACCAGTGTGAAGAGATATTCCTATGAGCGGTGCCACGGCTTTATAAACATTACTGCATGCATAAACACTGCTCGCTACTTTAACATTGTTATGACATCCAGAAGCCACAGACACTACGGTATGAACTCTTCTGACTTCACGGATATACCTTAACTGCACTTTACGTCTCAGACCGCGTAAGAAACAGTCGGACATAACTCAAGGTTCAATTTGTAGTCTTTCCAAGAGGTAATCTTCTTCATACAGGAAAACTATTCATGCAGTATAAGCACAGTTGGAACGTGTCTCCGGCCAATCAGACTCTTGAAACAAACCCACCCCCTCTATGAAGTCCAGGTATGACACAGGCAGGTTTGTGAGGACGCCCTGCCTCCAGCTAAATGTTTCTCTGAGTTAGAAAATCTGGGATCAAACAACGCTTGAAGGGTTTATGAGTAACCATGGTGAGGGAACAGAGCCACGGCAACGTTTGGGAAGAGTAACCATGGCAAGACTGTAACCATGGTGAAGTTTAGCCCGTATCCAGAGCAAGGGCAGGGCGGTCTGCTGGAAAGAGACCAAAGTGTTGCTGGCAGTTCAAAACCAGGTTCCCATGGTTAGCAGTACTGCATGCATGACACAAATATTCTCAAAACAAAAGCAGAAAGGTCAAAGATTGGCGACAAGTTAGTGTGTGTTCATATGTGTGCATGCAGGTTGGGAGACAGGAAGAACCAGAGTCAGGAAAAAGTTAGTCTGAATGTGCAGATTCCTCATTTCCCTCCCACAGTTAGCAACAAGCTAGTATGTCTGTGTGTGTGCGTGCGTGCGTATTCACTCCAAACACTAATAAACTAAATCCCAGTTTGCAGCAACAAGGTAACACTCATACAGTAAACCTATAAAAGCATAAAGGCAGGTAGTGTGAGCAATTACTTGTCATGCATGAGTCACTCTCTGTGTCTCTGTTTATTTGTGTAAAACCAAGTAGCAACTATCTGGGCGAGCAAGGCCAAAAACTGCCGTTCTTCTAGTGGACATTTGAGGCCAACTCTGATAGCAAAGACATGTTAAAAACATACAAGTTTAACTATAAAATGATTACAGCCTACACAGCGCTTAGTTTATGTTTTAATAAAGCCTAAAGTTTGGGTGTATAATCCCTTTGACTGACAGGTAGATGCTGACATGGGTGAATGTAGTCTCCAAAGCCTCACCTCTATTATTAGGCCTCACCTCTAAATGGGGCAATTGGGAAAACCCGACAAATTATCTGGCTTATTGTTAAATCTGCCAGTCCAGTGACCTGTTAACACTGCAACAGTACCAACTTAGAGCTGTGGTGCTTTATAAAGAAATAAATATAGATGATTGTAATAGTTCTCTCCGTGAGACCTGTATCTATGTGTGTGCACAGCTGTAAAGTATAAAGAATCACATTTATGATTCATGAGGATTTAAGCCACACGGATAAACTAATAATATTTGTGGACATACAGTTAAGCTCATCAGACAGAAATGATGCATGCAGACAGACAGAGGTGCACTGGGGGAGGGGCTTTGATTCTTCCAGTGGCATTACAGCTGTTTCAAAGCCCTGTAAACAGCCCATCCCCAGAGACACCACAGCATTCCTCCGCATTAGGCTACTAGCATTACTGGGCATCAAACATGTTGGGCTGGGGTAGGCGTTTAGGTCAGACACAACAGTGTGCGTTGATGGGTTTCTCTGCTACTATTTATGGATCTGTTGTCGGTTACACAGGCGACACAAACAGAAGGACAAACAGTCATTCAGATGGGTGGAGTTTACAACAGCCAAGCTTACTTCGCAGAACCATGAAGACCTTCCTGCTACCTTCCAAGTAATTTACTGCGTTGCCTTTTGTCTCCCAACCCCCCAGCTAGCAAAAGTGCAATCATCCTGATTTGGCGCGATGTTTTATGATAGGGAAGAGGTGAAACAGAGAGCCCTGGTTTCTCGAGCTGTTCACCTATCATGCCAGCTTTTGTTCGCCTAGTGATTTATGTAATTTCTGCTGAAGCTGAGAACAGGAAGATGCTGGCAGTGATTCAAGCGAAATCAAATTATCAGCTCAATACAGTCACATTTTTACATTTTCTGAGGATCTCTTCAACAGCTGCTTTCCGATAATTTATTGCGAGACATTTGCTGTTGGTGTCACAGTACAATTTGGCTGCAATTAGAGCAGCTGAACACAGTTTTGCTATGGGCCAGTTGGGATCCCATGAATGGCTGGAAATATGTAGTGCATAAACAAAGTTTAATAAATAAAAAACTAAAAACATGATGGATATCATTTAGCAACAATTTAGTCCACACAAAGGCCTCAAAGATACATAATTTAGTCAGTGCGGATAACTGAACACACAAAAACCTACAAATCAAACTCAGTCTGCAGTTTATCCAAACCTAAGCTGGCTCAGATTTGGGCCTTTGCCAGTTTTAATTGACAAAGGTCTCATCTGTCTTTGAGTTTGACACATGAGACTAGAGCAATGCTACTTTATGGCTCAGTAACACTAGAATAAAAATAGGATAGCAACCTCTTTGGAAAAAGGTTCCCCAGTGATTGCACTGAATATTTTTGCTTTAAGTTACCAGAGGCGTAGCGTGCAACACCCTTCACCTTTGAATGGCAACTTTTAATTGCAAGACAATCACAAAGGTTTCCTGGTATGACGCAATCTGCCTCCAAACAACTGTGGTTCAACTCAGACAGACTGCAAGCACACTGAGAATCATAGGAGAAGGTTTGCAAATAATCATGGCTTGATTTATAATTGCAGACTGATTGCCAACACAACACAATCAACTAGGTTCAGTGTGAGGTAATGAGCGCAACTTGACCGCTACAGATTTGTGATAAATGCACAAACAGATTGCACTGCAGACAGCAGGCTGAACCCGTCTCCCTCTTACCATCTCGACACTTTGAAGGTTGCAACTAACTGCAGGTGGTTACAGAGTGGTCCTCGTGCTCAACCATTTCAAAGGCAACAGTAAAGCTAATAAGGCTTTAGCTTGTAGATAAGTAAGCACACAGTGTAGCTTGACTGCCGGTGATGTGTTCACTTGAATGTAATAGGTCAAAACGCCTGCTGCGGTGCTAATGTGGGGGTTAGATGCCCAACTCCCACAGTGACCACTCACAAAACACATGCCGTGTCAGTGAACCCTGTAAAGGTTTAAAGAGCAGCCTCAGTTGCTGCACAGTATGCATTTGCTCATGTCACGGAGCACCGAGTGCCTGTGTTGACCTTTAAAAAAGGGAGGCCTGACCTAGAATAAAAAAAAACTAGGAGCGGAAAAAGCCGAGCAAAACGGAAAACTGGGGTTCTCCCTTGTAAAGGCATTGAACTGAGTTTACTGCTCACTGCGGTTTTCCACTAGGGAAAATTTCCACGGTCATCTCCCTGACAATGCTGCTCTAGCACAATCCAGAACAACAAACTGTGAGTCAGCTGTGGATCCAACTATGTGTGTGTGTGTGTGTGTGTGTGTGTGTGTGTGTGTGTGTGTGTGTGTGTGTGTGTGTGTGTGTGTGTGTGTGTGTGACATGAAAAATGTGCACTCTATGCTCTTTAAAGTGTGTGCGTGCATGTGCATGTTTGTGTGTGAACATGTAAGGAGTCTTTCCGACATCTGCATTCCTTTGTGGAGTGGGCTGAGACAGGGACCAGAGTGGAATGCCCCTTTGGGGAATAAACAGGAGATACATACAGATAGAGGAAGTCCTCTATGGGTCTTCTATGCTGAAGATGCAGGGTGGAGTGAAGGGTTTTTCCTACAGCTGACTGTGTGGACTCGACTCAAAACAAATCTCAGCATCCACTGATCTTGTAACGCATCGAGCAATATGGTTACTGTCATGTTCAATAAGTCCAAAGCACCAGTTCTGTGTGTTCTCAGTGCATGACCCTGTGCAACTGGATAAAAATATCCCTACTGTTTATGCTGCTCTCTGGAAACACATTCCTTTTGTCCTCTTTTTGGCATCTTTTCAACAGAATCATTCTAAGCTTGTTAGAAAATATCCACAGATGAAGTGACCAATCAAAGTACCTCTAAAATTTCACTGTATTTCTCTTGCAACCCCTATTATGTTTCTATAATTCTCTTCACCGCAAATCAGCTGAACAGTTAAAACATTATTAAGCTACAACGAGTTGCCGGTTCTTTGGTGCTTATAGTTTTTTCTTTTTTTGCTGGTTTTATATTTATAAGATGGTTAAAGACACAGCAGGCCAATGAGGATGCTAATTCATTAGCCCACAAAGGGATCAGCTTAGATCAACTCAGCCAACATTTATAGAAAAGTGTGAATCATTGTTGAACGATACATTAAATTTCTGTAACCAAGCACTGTCAGTCCAGCATCTGGAATGCCAGTATATTTGCAGCTGTGTAGTAAAACACAGTTAAAAACACAGCTTCATGGATTCCCCCAATCCTCGACAGTGACTGTATTCATCATGCATGAGCATGAAGGGTATTAAGGTATTATCTGTCCGTGCTTTTAGGGTGAGTCTTGATTTATGAAGCCAGATTAACAGTACTAGAACTTACAGGCAGCAACCAACACATGAAACTATTAAGCAACCATGAATCAGATTCTTTAGACACATCAACAAATTAAATATAAATATTATAAATAATTTTCATGAATAATTTTCATGGGAAAAAAAAGAAGTTAAAAACTGAGAGACATGAGTGTACACAACTTGTGCTTTGAAATTGATGAAGACTTATAAAATAGACTTGATATTTTGAGTATTGAGGTGCCGGGTAATTTAACAAATAGTTAGACATATTTGAATTTGAGCTTACTTTTTATTACAATTATTATTTTAGCATCATGAAAACATTTTCTGATAAGTTTTTTTTTTTGTGGGACTGATTGCTTTTTCCCCCCAATATGCTACAGTACTATTTGGCCTGTGTGTGTTATTGGCCATGAAATAAAATTATATAAAGCTTTTATGAGGTGTTGTAAATGCATAAATGGAAAAAAATGGGTCATTTTAATTCACTGCCAGGTGTTTACTAGAAAGCATGTTGGTGTTATGATATATCATGTATAGTTTAGCTTTTTTTTTTGGGATATAACTGAGATGTTAATGTCGTGGAATTAAAGCTACGCCATGCACTCATAATGTGCTGCAGGTGCATAATTGCAAAAATTAGGTCATTTGATCCCATTACTATGTGGTTGCCAGGCAAACTGATGGTGTCCTAATAAATCATGAACTTTTGAGGGTATGTTATTATGTTGTTGTAGTGAAATAGAAACGATACAACACTTTTACAAGGTAGAGCTGTGTAAATGCTAAAAAAAAAAAGGTCACATTAGGCTGCTGTTAGGTGGTTGCTAGGCAATAGGATGATGTGATCATATCTGATATGGACAAGAACCTTTCTGAGCCTAAGATGCACCTGTGTGTCGAGTTTGGTTGCTCAACTCCTGATCCTGTGGGAGGAGTCGGCAGCCAAAGAATCAAACACACAGACAGAGAGTTTGTCTTATAAAGGAAGAAGATGTACTGAGAAAAATAACTGCATAAAAAAAAAAATACAAATTCAGAAACGTGTGTTCTGGATGTGAGGCTGAGTATCTGTCAGCTGCTTACCCTAGCACAATGAGCTCTCCATACTTCACTGGCACTTTGGTGGAGGCGGTGGTGGAGATGTTTTCCTGCTCCGGGGAGTACATTGGGCACGGTTGATTGAGGTTCAGAGGAATTGGAGGCAAGGAACGATGGGTGAGATGCAACAGGGTCACGGGAGGAAGGAAGGGGCAACGAGGGGAAGGGAGTGGGGGTGGTGCTGATCGAATGGAGCACTGGGGAGAAGAAGGAGAAGAAGGAAGGGGAAGGGTCAGCTGAGCCTCAGCTCCACCCTGTCATGCTTCATGGGTCCGTCTCTTGTAGCTCCACTTGTTCTACACTGAAAAATGACAAAGACACAAAGATTAGTGTGTTTACTCACAGACAGTCCTGGTATCAGATCATTTTAAAACACATTTTTCTTTTTTCTGCAGTTTACTTCACTGTTTTCCCTCAGGCTGAGAAGTAAAATGACCTTAAAGACTTTACAAAGTTGAGCAGTCCTTTCATCTTCAAATACAGAATAAACCACCGAGTTTTAGGTTTTAACATGCCCTCAAACATGGAGCTGTACTTTATAGGGACTCCACAGGTGTAAGTCTTTTAATGCCACTTTAAATGAAGATTAATGAAATGACATTAAGACCAAATCTCCAAGTACAGGGATCAAAAATATAGGTGGCTGCAGCCACAAAACTTTGTAAATAATACTTATAAGTTAACCTGATAAAAGACGAGAATTAAAACCAACAGAAGAAGCAGAAATTAAATAAACTGATAATTATAAATGGGACCAGACCGATGACAGATGGAGATAGATGGAAATTATTTGGTAAGGTTTTCCTGCATCTTCACTAGGGTTGGTTTCGGCCAAAGGAATATCCAGGCAGTCTGTTCCAGATTACACGAGAGGTCGAGCTGGGTCACAGTTTACAAGCATGTCTGAGAGATTTTAAGGTCCCAGATGTTGCAGGGCCTTACTAACATCCATTAAAATTTTAAAATCGATTCTAAATTTAATGTAACAGCAAAGTAATGACCTCAGAACAGGTGTTATATATATATATATATATATTTGTTTTTTTTGTCTGAATGTCTGAAGTCAATTAAAATGCTCTTTTGATATTCTTTCACATATCACGGCCATATTGGCCTGATTATGGTCACAACAGACAACCTTAAATTTCCCCCAGATTAAATAAATAAAGGCAAAGGTCTACACCTTCACATGTATGGGTGGAAAATGATCTGGGCGTCTGCGTAAAGTGCTTTGAGTCATTTTCTGAAGTCAGCATTTATACACAACTTTCTAAATACACAGGAAATCAAAAAAAGGAGAAGAGAAAGACAGTGTGTGTGAGAAAAGAAGGCATGAGAAAAATGGGGAGGATGGACTTCCTGTTACTTTAAATTTAACTCACGACCTTTCTTGTGTAAGTCCCCCTCTCTTCCACTTACAAGGTCAGAAAAACCACAAAAACTCAGAATGCACATCTTTCCAAACGAGAATATCATCACTTCAATTCCAGGCAACCTTCCACATATGAAGCAGAATATTCCCACAGTGCCTATTTGCTTAGAGAGTGCATGAATAAAGTATAGGATGCAAAGTGTTTTGATGACGAGTGGGGGGAGATTTGTTGTTTCTTAGTACTGTTAGTGAGGCTAATACAGTCCGAAAAGACTGAGCGTTAGGTTCACACAGAGGTCTTCCAAATAAATATTTAAGGCACAATGCCCTATTTAGTTTGAACTAAAGGCAACAGTTATATGAGCGTTTGTGGAGTACACAATTTAAAGTCAAATTGAGCCTGAGTCTATTGATGTGGCTTGTAGATGCTAATTAACCAACTCACAAAAACTTACTTTAATAGACTTGACTTGTTTTAGGAATGAAGTTAGAGGAGATGCATTACTTAGTTAGTAATTCTGAGTTTGTTAAATAAAGTCTGAATTTGTAGCATCAGGGCCACTTGTAACAGGTGTCCTATGCAGCATGGCATAGATGAGCGCCTAAGCCATGCTGCAGTTAAATTGCTGTCCTGCAGAAATGAACTTTTCTGTTTCAGACGTTTCAGAGGTTTCAGCTGGAATCTAAATGCAAGTAGTTAATATGAATTTCTGTGTATGTAGACGGCGACAGAAGTGCTACAGACAGCAAAATATTAGTGATTTTTGCAGAGTTGTCGCAGTTAATCACCATATTCTCACAAATATAAGTTTGCCACCTTGAGCCAAGCAATCACAAACTGACAGCAGACTGCCTTTTTGCCACACCAAAGTGGCTTTGAAGACAGCAGCTGACTGTGAATGTTTGCAGACCTGGTTTCCATCTCTAAAGCAATCATCTCAAAGGCAACAAAACTGCACGCTCACGCCACACAGTCGTAAAACTGCTGCTCTTGCCGCGCTCTCCAGTTGCTAACACTAGCATCAGCAGCATTCACTAAAACACTTTTACACTGTACATTTCTCTCCGCCCTGCTGTTATCACAGATGTGTTTAACCTGAGTGCAACCCGCTTGTCATCTTAACAGAACGAAAGAACGAATGATCACAGTAACAAGTGTCAAATGTATTATGACTGAGGTTTTCTTACCTCTGGAACAGAATCTGGAAGTTCTGAGGAAAGCTTTTCATGGAAAGGCATCTCTCATCAAACTAATCAAGAAATTAAAAAGCTTAAAAAAAAAAAAAAAAAAAAACATTTTTGTTTTAAAAAAAAT
>VURO01020323.1:19118-38315 GCA_015108175.1 Pelvicachromis taeniatus
TTTAAAAAAAAAGAATCCCAAAAAAAAAAAAAAAAAAAATAAAAAAACTAAAAAAAAAAAAAAAAAAAAGCCTTTCTGCTGTTAAGAACGGTGCAAACATGAAATAAAACACACAGTCCAATGCTGCGCAAAACATAGTCCGATATCATTTGTTGCCCTCACTTTTAGAAGTCTGATGATTACGCCTACATATGCCTCATATGCTCAGTGGGTTACTAGGAGGAAGATGCCTCTTTGCGCTAAATGGTAGATGCATACACAGAAACAGTTCCCACACAGAAACAGGAAGTCAGAGTGTTTATACCACCACATGCACCGCTTTCAAGCTGATCAGTTGTGACAAGTTGTGGGTATCAGTGGTGCGCCCAACTCTCATTTTTTCTGCTGCTTCTACATGTCATGTGCAAATTGAGCTCACGGTAGCTCAAAACGTTACCTGGAGACGAGTAAATATTACAGCAGAGAGCATGGGGAAACACTGCACTGTGGTTAACACTTGAGTGGAAGTTTCTAGAGGTGAGAGCTCATTTACATAATTTAGTTCACTGGTGAAAGTAGGCTTTCCCAGGTTCAGCTTTGGGCAGCTTTTAATGACCCAGAAACCTACTTCTTGGTCTTGCTGACAGTAATCTGATTTCTCGTGATGACACGAGAAAAAAAATAACACGAGGGAGGGAAGTAGTCCGATGACGGCAACCTATTAATCATCACAATTTTGATTTTTAGGAGTTAAACGCTTTACATGCTAAATGCTCATGCAGTCATAAACTGCTTTACAATTATATAAAAGATCAACGTAGCTACAGTGATATTACTCACTGCTTGTGGACTACATTCTCTATTATATTTTGGAGCCAGAGGTGACCATACTGACACCTACCTTTGTCAGGACACCTATTCATCAGATTAGCCAGTCCCTAAACTCTAGTATCAAAGTGGATGAGCTCAACCTGTGAGGTTTTTAAAGCTCTAAAGTTGGGTATTTCAACATAAGAGTCTATGGGGAATGACATCAGACAGCAAAAGATGGATACAGTTACCATAAGAGATGGGCAGTAACGCGTTACTGTAATCCGATTACTTTTTCAAGTAACGAGTTAAGTTAGGGATTACTATTGCAAAAAAAGTAATTAGATTCCTGTTGCTGTCCTGTAAGCACGCTGCGTTTCTGTGTTACTAAACCGTGATTTTGTTTTTGAGAGTGTCTCATGACAATGATGTAAGCGTGTGCGCCGTCCGTAGCACAAACAGACACCATTGTAGCATTTAAAGCCTGGAACTCACATTACTTTGAATTTGAGTCTGTAAAAGGGACAAAAACATTAGCGTCTGCTATACACTTTAAAAATTAAACTTCAAATTGAGCGAGCACTGAGCACACTGCCACGGGAATGTGAAATTCACAGAGAAACCCCGGATACCCCCCACTCACTGACATGACCGCTGTGGCATCAGGCAAACCTCCGACGGCCCCACTCCTGCTAAACAGGCGAAAATAGACTTAAGAGCAACAGGACTTAGTGCTGCTGAATCTTTGATTTTATTTATTGTTTGCTGTGTTTTCCTTGCATCTATTTTAATGAGTGAGTGTAACCACAAACAATTATTTTATTTTGTATGCTATAATATGCAGGAAATTTTATTTTTTCTTGATGCAATGTGCATAATGTTAAAATATTAAAACTAATAAAACTATTTTTAAAAAGAGACTTGACTCATTTGATTCAATTTTATATGATGGATTATGCAGAAAAAAATAGAATTGGACTGAAAGGTCGATTGCTTTATTACGTATTCAGGTTGTATATGTTTTTAATGTTGTTAATGTTTTTTTTATATGTTTTTATCTGACACAATGGTCATAGTGTCAGATTAGCTGATTATTGTATTTGACTGAGACGTTGGTAATAAAAAAAAAGACTCAACATCTGGTGGACGACTGTGTGCTCACAGAATCACTGTGGAAGAGTCACAAAAATTCCAACTCGCTGTGTCTGGTTCAGACTACACAATATCAGATGATCAGGCACGTCACATCACCCCATCAGAAAGATTATGAGTTGCTTAGATTAGCCAAAACTGTTGTGGCATTGCTGACACTTTAAGAGCAGAGTTCAGCAGGTGGTGAGAAGAGCAGTGAATCCTCACAGTGTATCCTGACACTAGACACTACTGTGAAACTAGATGCAACCCCGAGCACACATGCTCCTCTTACAGGAGAGTTTAAACCCACTAACCCCAAACCTCGACGCTGAATTACCAGCGCACACACGTCTTACTGTACACAAACACACACGCGTGTGCACAATCAGCAGTGCTGAGCAAACTGTTGGCTGGCTCACTGGGAATTGATTTTTTTTTTTCCAATGGATCTAGACGGTGAAAACAAAGCAAAAACAGGTTGGGATGCTGTGGGTTTCATTACTGGAAACGGCTCCAGGATGTTGATCTTTCCGTCGCAGCTCAGAAAAACCAGTAGCTGCCTCTTCAGTGACAAAAACGGTGCATTCTGGACTTTTCTTAAAACACGAAGGAGGAAATGGTATTTGGAATTTGAGGTGTTGGATGCACATTTATGGACTTTTACTCAGCCATTTTTCAAACAAAGCTACACTAAATTGCCAGCAAAGTGGACCAACAAACAAACAAGTTCAATCATTTAATCTGAAAGTTATTTTTTGGCTAATAGATTAACGGTTTCATTTACAGACAAAAAGTCTGCAAATATAATAGTTTGTCACTGCTGGCATCTTCACATACTCACTTTACATGTCTTTAAAAAAAAGAGTCGGTGCTTTCACTCAAGAAAAAAAAAACTGATCAACTATAAAGAGTGCTGCTGATTCATTTACTGGCAGCTCTTCTCTGCTTTAATTCGGTTTAAACAATTTGTTAAACTGCCCACAACATTTGCTTAAAGAATCATCTTTCTAAGGAAAATAAATGCTGAGGGCGAGCAAACTGTTTAAAAAGGACGTCCCCTGCACACATACGTTGCATACACTGCATGGGTGTGTATATAATTTTTTAAATGCGTGTCTGACTAAGCTCTCGGCCTCTGCAGCTCTTCATGACATAGAGCTCCGTGTGGCTGCATGCCAAGTGCTGCTTAGCGACCGAGACACAGTCCTACAACAATAGGGCCAGACCTCAGAAAGGCTGACTTTGCTGGCCGGGGTCACTGCTTGTAACGGCGAGCTGCTGACAGCGAGAACAGAAACCTCGCAATCAGGAGCCTTCCGAAAATTTTACTTCAAGAAGGCACCTGCTATTCACACCAGCCTCCAAAAGAGCTCAGCACACGACGAATATACACCAAATTTTTCATATTTGCATGCAGGATAACAGCTGCACTTCTTCTTTTTAATGCATCGCCAACTTAGCAACAGTGCAACATGTCAAACTGTGCTATTTAATGCATGCCAATGAACAACACAGAGCCGTGCCCAGTGAAACTGAGCTTGCATCAGCCCCCCCACGCCACACACCGAACAGAGATCTCTGCACGATTTGAATCCAGCACAATGCTTTCATGTTGAGTTAAAAGGTGTGCAGTGCTTAAAAAGGGTAGTGTTATGGTAAGTTAAAAGCTGACACACTTTCAGGATCACAAAACTCAGCTTTGTTGAAACAAACAACTTAACTACAGAGGCAGCATGTTTCTCGGCTGGCAGGTCAGGAACCAGAAATGGGTCAGAAAATACAACTAACAGGGTCGTTCCTGGTTCACAAACTGTCATTGCTGACCACTTGGTAAATAAAACTGTCTATTGGATAGAGTAAATGGACCCAGGTTTAATGGAATGGTTTAAGAAAATAATTGTATTACAGTTCCAATGACTTTTCGTTGACTCTGTATGCAGGAAATCCCTGAACTACTCTGCAAAGTCTGGTGCACGACTGAGTGAGAAGGCAGGTCCTGATATGCTTGAGCTGCAGGCCTTCAGCTGAAAACACCTCCCAAAACGAACACTTATCTACATATTAGGGACGTTTTAAGTGATTTAAATTCCTGCTTTGGTGCCACAATTCCTACAAACGGTCCTAATGAAATCCTAACAGAGAAATGGCCAGACACGGAGCTTCAATACAGCAGCTAAAAGTGCAGTGTTACTCCATTAACCTTATCTAATCTACAAACCTAAATGAAGGCATTATATTTTTTGAGGGCATGTTTTAGGTGTAGGTACTGACTATACATTAGCATGGTTTGTAAAGAAACGACGCCCGAGACGACAGAAAGAATAAAGTAGGACTTTGATGGACACTTAAGATTGATTAGTAGGGAAAGAAAACCAGGACCTCCTACAGTGCAGCTTCTTCATTACTGGAAAGCGGTAATGAAATCCTCCTGGCAAAGTGGGTCATCCGATCAATAAATAATCACAGATGTCTGGTACAGAGTCAAAGGGGAAGGCATGTTTTAGCCCTTTTGGATTAGATGAGGTATTTAATTTGAAATACCTGCTGCTATGTGAAAAGACAACCTGGAATTTGTTGTGTTTTAATGTGAAATTGTACATAATTAGAGAGGAGTTCTTTAAATTCCAGTTCTAACAAATTCCTTGTTTTAACTTCCCCATTATCTTATTAGCAAAGACGAACGCTGCAGTTGATGCTACTATAATCCAACCCCAGTGTGTGATGATGCCAAATCTTTTAATAAATGAGTTTCTCAAATAAAATTCACCTCATATGACTTTTCTTGAAAAGTCACATCAGCAAACTGCCCGGCTGTCTCCAAAATATGTTATGAAACCTTCGTGTCACTCATTCACTTTCTCTGTGTTTCATTATGACATTGAAAACGGACCCAATATTCTGTCTGCTTGGTTAACAGTAAATATAATCCAATGCAGGCTGAAAGTAGGCGACTGTTGCTTTGTTAGTTTGGGTGTCTGTGTAAAAACGAGAATTCTACGCGAGGAAAAAAATAAGCTCATATCGTCACTTGTGGCTCCTGTGATCTTAATCAAAGCTCTTCGTGACGAAGGTCATCATATGCCTAATCATCCTAGTATTACTGGCTCTCACCACATCCTCAAAGGCAGAGGCTTTTAGGCATCTCACACCTTTCATGCTTCCTATGAGCGGCGTGCAAGCAAGGTGCTTTGAGCTCCCCAGCTGTTTCATGCTGAGCAGCAGAATCACGTGCAATTTAAAAGCTCGCAGCTTTTTAAAGAAAAACAGAATCTCTCCTGCCGCCATCGAGCCGAGAAACAGTGACACGAGGGGGGCTTTAACGTCCTTCCATCATGTGTGCATAAAACCAGAAATTATAATGCACCACACTAGTGTGAACTGAATTTTCCTTTGTCTCGTGCCCAGAGCTCACTTTACAGAAAGATGCTAAGTTCAAGACAACAGTGCCAAAGTCAACTCTGCAATCAAAGAACCCAGAGTCACATCTGCAGTCAGAAAAATAGTAGGCATAACATGATTTGCACTACTGTACTTTCAATCGGTGCAGTATGGTGACAGAAACAGCTGAATCTGCCACAAGCAGCTGGAAACAGATAAGACAGAGTAGGGAGAGGTGAGACAGCTTCTTGAATGCAAACATCTGCTTTGCTGAAGGGTGCTCAGGCAAAATATCCACAAGTCTTCATTTTAGTGCCGAGAGGATTGATCAATTTATGACCGCCCCTTAACCCTGAGCAGACTTATTTAGTCTCATAACTGCAATAGAAAGAGGGAAAAAGCTGATGTAAACCGAGGACAGAGCAATGTAGAGCAGCAAGAGAGATGCTCCACGGTGCAGAAGGACAGCCGTGCTGTGACAGACGTTTTAGTTCTAATTGCGTCACAGGTGAAAGCTTTTGAAACTGTGATCCTTACAAGTGAAATATCAGAAAACCACAGCAAAAGAAAAACATCACACAGAAGATATTCTGAGCTACTTCAGAGATGCAGTGGGCGTTGTCCTACTTTCCAACTGAATTTACCAAAATACTTTTTTTGGTACAAGTGTTGGTTTGGTAATGTCAGTGAGACACCTTCTCCCACCTTCGTCTGACACTCGGGTCAGGTTACTATATCTATGTGCCAACCTGACATTAACCATCCATCAAAGATCAACCCAAAAAAAATGGTCAAATGTTTTAGCACTAACTTAAAAGACTTAAAAGTCTGCAGGCAGGAATTCATCACCAAATCAGAGTTTTATTTAACCAAGAAGGTAACATGGTCACTGTCTGATCACTTCCCTAAAATCTTTTTTTGTTTGTTTTCCTGTTTTAGCACTCTGCTGATGTGGTGTTTTTTAAATTTTCTGTGATTTTTCATTTTTTACAGTTTCTTAGATGCCAATAGTCTTTCAGTATCCTGAAAATGTGTCAGCATCTCTATATTCTCATATAGAAGTTATTTCTTTAACCTGCACAAGTAACCTTCTTTAAGGTGTAAGGACACCATCAAGATATACCACAAAGGAAGTTTGTAAATATTTACTGTGCTTTTTCTACAGTGGATTAAAATCTTAGTATCCTCACCCAGTGAGCAACAGCGGCTAATCATCTCACACCACCAAGAATGTGAAAAACAAAACTCTTTGTCCCCGTCACACTCCCAATCTGCCTAACCTGCGTCCTGTATGGAAACCAGGGTAAGCTTCTTGAGCTCAGCAGAGCGGAGAAGACAAATCTCCGCGCAGAAGCTCGTGGTCTTAAGGAATGACCTTCACAGAGAAGAGGCGATTGCTGCTGTGGTCAAAGCCCCTCGGTCATAGCTGCAAATTTGAAATGTAATTTCTGCTACTATCCAAAGTGCAGCAGCACATTTCTGTCATAGCATTATTCGCTCGAGTGAAGTGCAAATGTAAATCTTATATGTAACTACAGTGACGCCATGCAACAGCCATCACATATTTCCAAACTGAGGGGAGTATTTGGCCATAAATGCTTCCCGCAAAAAGGATTTATACACTTTGAGGGTGTTCCAGCCTGCTTTAGCTAGAAATAAGGTGGGCGACTTGGGCAAGACGAAGTATGGAGTTTTCAGAAGTTGACTTATAACCTGCAAGTGGAAGTTTAGGTTCTGCCAGCTCCTCTCACTGATCTGTCAGTTATTGAGTTAATCTTATTAAGAGAAATAACATATTTCTTCAAAATATTACTTTAATGAAGTGTTTTGTTTTAACTCGGTCATTTTAAGTTGTCCTAAAATATGACAGAATAACAAAAAGTGATACAAACGTGGTAATATGAGAAATCTTTGTTGACACAATGGCAGCAATATTTTGTCTTAACAAAGCTTCACTGTAAAAATAAATAAAATTACTTCTATCAGAATCTTACAGACATGAACTCAAGATTTGAATGTATGTCTTTAATCATTGAGGGGTGAGGGTACAGCCCTCTATTATCTACCCAAAAAAAAGCCTTGCGTACTACAAAGCAGGCTAAGATTGAAGCTCCACCGTAGACTTCAAGGGTCGGGTTAAACAGAGCATAAGAAAAAAGCGTCAAGCTTCCAACTGTAATTTTTTTCCTAGAAGAACCTCAATGTGGGGGAGGAGTCAGATGGCTCAAATCACAAACACCAGCTGGTTGATGGGAGAGCTGTTAAATCTGCCAAATTTTGATTTCTAATTAAAAAATATATTTTTTTAAAAGACTAAAAACACAACGATCGTAGCTGATTAGGAAGATGAGAGTCAGTCTAACTTTCAGTGAGCTGACGGGTATAATTTCTGCCTATGATTTACCTATAATGAAAGCCGACAAGATGTTTGTTTAAATAAATTATTAGCTCAGCCTTTTCACATCCACAGAGCAGTGAGAAGGCCTTTTCTGTAACTAACCCGTCACACGATTAAGCTTTGCAGCATCAGGTCAAAGTGCTAATAATCCAGACACTGACGCCCACAAACAAATTACTACCAAATGTGAAACAACAGGTTTGATGACGATGACGGTGTAAACGTAACAATAAAAAAGCCTCACGGGCCTTGACATCAGTCGTCTCTTTATGGCTTTCAAAGAAGAAAAGAGCTCGAGATGAAAGGCTTCCTGCATGTTCTTGGAATGTCTTTCATTGTTTTTCCAAATGGTGACTAAAACGGAGCGTTATCCAACACACTGTGCTGGAGCTTTTACGACTGTAGAAAGAAAAAAGAGAGCAGGACTGCAGAGTCTTGACCATAAACCTCATCCTCGTAAGTGCTGTTGGTCTTAAAAAAACTGTTTCATCCTAACAAGACCCAATAACAAGTCAAATCATGTGTTAACCCTACAAATTATGGTTAAGTATTTTGGAGAGTTCCGCTTGACTGTGTGGGAGGTTGTGTGCAGGGATTTTCTAATCCACTGTGAGCGTTTGTGAACCAAGTGAAATGCATTTGTGTGGGTGCACGCTTGTTTTCGGGGTCTGCTCTCCAGTGTGTAGAGCTGCACGGGTGGGTCAGGTGAGGAAGATTAGGTTGCACACTGTGAAGATTAGCTGCTTGGTGATTCAGAAAGTGATCTGGGAAGCAGGAGGGTGAGCAAACACGATGCTAGATTCTCTCTTTTCTTTCTGTCTGTGTCTTCCTTTGTCAGAATGGTTAGATCGATGAACATGAACAGCTGGCGTTAACATTACAGGACATGAAAAGAAAGGGAAGAGGAGGAGAACTCTAAGAAAGTCTCCTGGGACATGGCACGGAAATCGATTCTGTAAAAGGTGTACTTTTTTTGTTCTCGTGAGTCCATTTATGTCTACACTTAAAGAGTCCTCAGTCCAGCGCCATGCTTTTTGGACTCTACTAGAGTAGCTCTGCACAATTCACAATTCAAAATGATCCCAATTTATTTCAACTGGGAGACTCAGTTAATACTGTGTCAGGAAAAAGTTTGATGCTCCTTCCAGCATCGCCTTAGGTCAGATTTTTACTAACTGGCTGCCCCTTGTGAACAGAAAGCTTGGACACAAATGACCATACTCGACTACACTAATGTTTGTCTTACAATGTTTACTACCACACATGCTAAGCCTATCGTTTGATCTGAATATCCACCATAGTAACAGTACATACACACTCACCAGACACTTCCTTAGGTACACCTGTTTAGCTGCTGATTAAAAAATATATGTACAGCCAATCACATGGCAGCAATTCAATGCATTTAGACACGCCGACATTTTCAAAATGCATTATCCTATTGGAGTTCAAACCGAGCATCACAATAATGAGGAAAGATGATTGGTGGTTGCCAGATGGCATCCAAGTATCCCAGAAGCTGCTGATCTACTGGGATTTTCCCACACAACCATCTCTAGGGTTAATGTCCAAAAAAAAAAGAACTTCTCTGGGTAAAAATGCCTTGCCGATGCTAGGGGCCGGACGAGAAATGCCCAAACTGCTTCAAGTTGGCAGAAGCTCAAATAACGACTTGTTACAAACAACCAGGGTATGCAGAAAAGCATCTCTGAACACATAACACACAGGCTCACCAAAAGACAATCCTACATGGGAAAATGTTGTATCAAGAGTCTCATTTTCCATGTTTGGGTCAGAATGTGGCACGAACAACATGAAAGCATGGATCCATCCTGCTTTGTATCAACAGTTCAGGCTGAAGGTGGTGGCGTAATGGCGTGGGGGATTCTTCTTTAGTACACTTTGGGCCCCTTAATACCAACTGAGCATCACTTAAATGCCAATAACATGTCTGGTGAGTGTTATTAAAAATAAACAAAAAAACAGATTGACCCCCAAAAGACAACTTGTAGATGGACCCTGAATATTTTGTCTCATGAACTGTTATCTAAAGGTGAGATAAGCTTAACGATTCAATACAAACACGTTCATTAACTGGCACATCTCTACTCGCTGCCTTCTCAGAACATGCACAACTGACCAAAAGTAAAAAACAGAACATCGAAGGCTTTGAAATACGATGAGTATTGCTCAAAAGCAGTACATTTTTTACAGAGAGGAGAGATGTTCCAGAGGACCGCTGGTTACACTCCAAACTGACTGGATGATGCTTCGAGACAAAATCTCAAAATCTGCCTGCGCTTGGCAAATGCCGAGTGTTAATTTTCCATGCTGCTCACACTCTCCTTCAGTGGTGTGACTTGGATTTAAGAAATAGGGCTTCAACACCTCCTACAATGTAAAATTTAAATTCTTACAGTTAATGTAAAGATTTTTTATGTTATGCAATTAGCTCATTATCAGTCCATTTCTCCATCTATTACACTTATTTCCAATCAAACTGATATTTTGGTCTTAAAATAAACCCCCAAAAGAGTACACGAGAGTCATTTCCATCCAAAGAAAATATAATCCAGCAGAGGAGATTCACGGCTGATGCAATGTTACAGAAAATGAGTGTAGTGTGAACATCACCTGCAGCTCAGCTGGGTGTACACACATAGATAAGACCGCATTATCAACAGCAGTCAAAGTGTGAATTCCTGCCACGTGCTGCTGAGTAGTAGTTCCAGCAATAAAACTAAAATAAAATTACTGTTTGTATGTCTGTGAGCGGTTTCCACATTTTCATTTTCATGGTAGTCTGAGGCTAAATAAATACAGGACCTCACAGGACCATAGGATCATTTCTGTTGGGACGCAGACATGCCTGCAGCTCGGCCTGCTTGAAAGTGATTTACACCGAGCAAGCGTGTCGATGCACACAGGAAGTCCCAATTCCCTGCTCTCTCACAGACAGGCACACACTTATCGTGTTCAGGGGTCCCTGGAGGTGATCTCCAGTGTGTGTCTGTGTGTGGTCCAGTATTTACACCATGATGGATGAACACATAGTGTCCGGCTAGAATCACATGAGCCCCATGACGCTGCTCGAGAGGGAGAAGAGAAAAACAGTGGACACGCAAAGACTAAGGCAGACAGCGAGTCATGTCCAGCTCAGAGGAAACTGGAGACAAAGGGTAGCAAGTTCAATTAACCTCCAGGTTTAACTTCTGAAAATAAAGATAAAACACACTCTAAAAGAAACTCAACACACTACAACTATAACTACCACACTACAAAACTCTTTGGACAGATATATTGTGCAAATCCATGGACAGCTGCTTTTTTTCTTTTTGTTTTGGTGGTCTCTTTCCTTGGAATTTAACTCGGTAAATAACATGAGAGCACAGCAGCTCAGTGTTCTGAATAAATTTTGCATATTTTTCCCCATTCATGAACAGGTTTTTCGTTACTTTCTTCTGCCAATGAAAAGCATGCTGGGTTAACAAAAAAGGTTTCTTAATCTTAGAGCTTCCCTTCATGGTCTAGTAATGGACCCTGCGGTTGTAATTTGTCCAAATTATACATGTTCTTTCTGTTTATTAGTTCTGCTTCTCAAAAGACAGGGCAGTGACCAAAAAATGATCCATCTTTAGTTGTTGTGGTCCAGTCGACTGGTGTCTAAAAGCTCAGATTTTACACCTAGACCAAAAACTTTGCATGTGGTTGTGTACCCAGATCAAATAATATGATGTTATTCCCACAAGCTAAATTATTTTAAAGTCTTTTGACTCATTTTAGTTCATCCGCTTAAAACTGAAATGTTGAATTGATCCTGCCTGGTCGGGAAATTTATCACTGAACCTCAAATTTACAAAGTCCAATGTTGAAAGAGAGGCAAATTCAAATGTGAATTCCTCCTCAAGCTTGCAAGTCTAGTCATCATCTCATCGTGAGGATAATTGAATCACTACCCAATCGATAGAATCCCATCAGCTATCACCTAATGTATCAGACCAGCGTTTCCTGCTTTCAATATTGCCAGCATATATCTGGATAATTAATAAGTAGGCCTTGACTTCCTGTTCTTTATAGCCCAAATACGAATGCTCGTTAATTCTGTAAAAAGGCCATTTATCATCTAATGACAGCAGATGGCTTCGAGACTGCATTTCAGCCACTGTATCCCTCTTTTGATTTACATATGCACTGTTTACATGCATGCAACCAAAGCTGAATATACCAAACTGAATATTCATATTCATATATCAGTTTATAGTAACTGACTGCTGCAAAATATATGTGACTTCACTGGATCTGATTTTGTTTTGTTTGTCTCATGAAAGCTGAGCAGAATTGTGATTTACACAAGAAGGGAGACTAAGCCAAAAACCATTAAAGTAAATGTGAATAAGCAGTAGACATACACAGCTAGCTCAGGATGGTGCACATATGCTCTCTAGTATGGCAAATAAAATATTAATTAGTTTCAGCCCATCTGTCATTTTGTATGTGAGGTAGAGTTAAATTTCCTCCCTTTTTACAGAAACATATTAGAAGACATCCCCTCTCTGTGGTGTTTGGGCTTTCTGGAGTAACCATTAGCTTACACCAGAGACCTTTTAAACCTCTACTCAAAGCAGACCACTTTCCCATGTGGTGTTACTCAAACAGTGAGTCTACATAGACACTGTAGTGGCTGATATTAAGCCACGTCGAGCTACTTTTAAGAGGATCTTCCATAGCTGTGACGATGGCGGAAAAAACGAGTAGTAGCTAACAAGGCCGATTAGAATAATCCACTTTGGGCCGGATGCCTAAGCACTTGACCGGAGGAAGTGTTGCCACAACAATGCTTGCACTCATCAGCTACGAACAGCCAGGGATGAAATATGTGGAGCAGGTCAGGAAGGGGACTTGAACGTTAGGGACAAGGTGAGGAATGTAAACCTGAGCCGTGTTGCTGAAAGCACATGTGAACATGGTGAAGAAGGCATCAAAGGTCGAGGGGCTTCGTGTATAAATCAAAGCCACAAGGAAACTTGCAGAAACATCCCATAAATGTTGCCGCAAGCTCAACAGACCTCACACCTCTCTGACCAATTTTAACTGTGAACATGCCACATCCATCGAGCCACTAATCCATTTACAAAAAAATCTCATATTTCACTTATAAAAATGTGGCCTGGTATAAAATAGCACCACCTCCACCCACCCATCCACCATTCCTAATGGGAGACTGGATTCAAACCCCTTTGCTGCCAAAGTCCTGCTGAGAATTTAATTAAATAATTAAAACAAACCATTGGTTGCTCCGGAGGCCTCAATGGACTGCATCTCCACAAAATCCAAGAGCGCCACCACGGAAACAATACCCGCTCTAGGTTTTATAACATGGGACTCCAGTGTTGGACTGTCTGGAATATATTAGAAGACTAAGTCCACTGTGAACAGAGGTGAATCTGACTCATGGCTAACGTGTCATGGATCATTCCAGTATTTCCTTCTTTCCGCATCTTTACTCTCAAATAAAAGCAGCTCAGGATGAGTAATTAAAAACAGAGGTGGTTCCCATATTTTTCTGTTTTTTTCTGAATAATATCCATGTGAATCAGACTTCCCAAAATCTAACTTGGGCTGTGTTAAATTAAAAATAATTAAAATAAGCCCCGATTCCCCCCAAAACTGGCTCTAACAGTAAACCCTATTTTGTCTGGCAAATGGAAGAAATGAATTTTACCTCAAGGCCTCTAATACAAGACAAGCTCCAGACAAGCTATTTGCCAGACTTTTTGCAGAAATGTAGTATGGTCTCATACTACATAATGTGGCTATATTTTACATCACAAGCTACTATTCAGGTTTTCATGTGGTGCTATCAATTTATCAATTTAAGACGGCACTGGGTTTTCCACTACCAACTATCCAGAAAACCTTTAGATCATCTAGCAAATATTAACACCTCGAAACACCAAACACAAATTCCTTTTTGCTGCGAAATATAAACTGAAATAAATTATGCTTTTTATTTGACATAAAGATAAAAAGCATGGCATGGTTGCACGTTAATATGTTGAAAAAAAAAGGTCATACAGTTACTGTCACTGCCCCTGTGCTGCGTTGTCCACTGTGGAACTAAGGTATCTTTTGTCAGTTTTCAGGGAAGTCTACTGTCTGGTTTTCCCGTGAGCTGCACCGGGAGGAGGATGACTGATGACAGAAGGCAGGGGAGAGAAATAGGATGGCTGGCGTTCGAGTTACAGTCTCATTAAAGATTCAGAGGGAAGAACACAGACTATACACACAGACGACAAACAGCCTCGTAGGTGGACGTGTAACAAGACACAAACCTACGCGAGGTCTTAGACATGCAGAAATGACACGATCACAGAGGCAGACATATAATATAGGATGATTGCATGTGCGGTACATGCAATCAGACACTGACGCATGTGTAAAACAAGGATGTTCTCTACTCACACTGGACATCTTAATATAAGCAGGCCAAAAAAACATGGACTCAAGCATAAACACGCAGTCATAATCACAGTTGCTGAACAGGATTTCCTGGATGCTCATCACAGTATTAAACTTAAACCTTTACTACAAAAATGTAATCATGGATATAAAATGTGTTTGTGCAGTATGCTTTTTTTTTTCATTATCTCATGACACATGACATCCTAGTGTTTCATATCCTTCAGATGTTTACTTTTTCTAAATTTGACACCTCATATGTCTATACTGTAAATGTTTGTACAACACCCAGGGTATCCCACAGATACAGATTAGACAGAGGTTGTGCATCTGTGCTACCAAAAAGGACTGATATCGCCTTGGCAGCAAACACAGGACTTAAAACCCAGAAGCACAGTTGAGAAAAATACGGAACTACAAAGACGCAATTCAGGATTTTATAGTAAAAGAATGAATAAAATTCTCTGAGAAAATGAGAATTTTCTGTTTCATAACAAATCAGGATAAGTTGTGGAAAAACAGTATGTCTGAATAAAATAATCACAGAAGGTATGTTTATAGACAGACAGGTCTGAATTTAAGAGAGAGAGGGGGAGCGGTATGATAGAAAGAGTATAAAAAGCCGTGTTTCAGAAGGAACTGGGTTTCATGGCAAGGAATGTGTCACCATAAAGGAAGGACTTCAAAAGGATGGTATAAAAATAGGATCCTCAAAGGATCAACCAACGGCAAACAGCTGCGAACGTCACTCTGGAATTAAAGTTCGTTTCCTCATCGTGCTGTAATAAACCAGGGATTTTTAAAGCAGAGTTGAGGAGTCTGAATAGACTAGGGGAAAACTAGGTGTTTTTTAATTTGAAGACAACCCAAGAAAGCAGGAGGGAATCAGCTGCTGGTGCAGAAATGGTGTGCAGCAGTAAAAACATCTACCTGAACGCCAAAGACAAAAAGCCAGCAAGAGAAGCCGACCTGCCTTGAAACTGCTGAAGGCAGGCGGCGAGAAGAAGAGAACATGTAAGCCTGCTCAGGAAGAAGACGACAGCAACACTTAGGAAAAAGCGAGACATGGGCGACGAAGCAAAAGGAAGTTCTTTGCAGGAACACTTTGACATAAGCTGCAGGCTTAATGAGGACACAACCCAAGGGCCCCTGAGCAAGAAGCCAAGGGCTGAACTAGGAGCAAGTTATCTAGGCTCCTAAACCTACCCCAGTTTACCCCCTCTATTCTGGAACAAGGAAAGATGCCAGTGAAACGGATGAACAACCCACTGGAGGGGCAAGAGGAAACAGAGATAAGAGTCAAGCCACATGTGACACAAGCTGAAAAGACAGAGTACAATATTCCAAGAACATGGATCAACGAAACAGATGAGATGAACAAACAAAAAGTGAATGCTACCACAGAAGAGTAGTCAGACATCTTTATGAGGCCCAGTTACATGACACTAGAAGCTGTCTTTAGAGATGGAGCAGGATGTATTAAGTGTGGAGCTACACGAGTGCATGCCAAGGATACGCCAGAGACCCCACCAGCAGTTTACGGTGACAGACTAGCCACAAGTCTCTTATGGATGTCCACCCATCAAAAACTGAACCAGTGTCTCCGCAAGCTAGAAGAAATGCTCCTTACATGGAAGAAATGATGATTCTTGATCAATCAGTGGGAAGCTTATCTTGGGAAGTTACTTGACCCCATCAACAGTTACTGGCAGACAAATACAGCCTTACACTTGAAGTGGAAGATGAGGAGAATATCCACCTTTACGCTCCCTAAGTGCAACCGGCGATTGCAAAGAGGGAGTGTCAAAATGGGCTGATGTCCCCAAGCCTCTGCCACTTATAAACCACAAACATGACTATTACGACTCAGAGTTGCGAAATCCATTAAACTGTAATGATGACTTTGTTTGAATTCAATATTTTATAGTAACAGTTTATAATGAAGGTTATGATTCATTGAGAAAATAAGAATGTGCAATTTCACAATGAATAAGATTTTTGTGATATAACCGCTTGTATTGCTTAAATATTTCAATAAATATTACAAATTAAAGTTTAAACAGGAGACACTGTCTTCGTGACTCCTCATATCATAGCAAAAGTTTAGGATTGTAGGATTGTGTTTATAGCATTTAGCCAATAAATATTAACAGATCCTTGGGGCCTATTTCCACGCCATTAAAGTAATAACTTACCAAGTATGCACATCAGTAAGAGGAGAACTACTGTTAACGAGCACCAGTGGTTATAATATCTACTTCAGGGTGCTATTCAGGTGCATTTTCAGAAGAAGCAAAGGCAGACAGTAGACTAAAGCAGTCAGGACCGAGGTGTGTCTCTTTGGCTTAAACTAGCCTCTAGTTTAAGCCAGTAAGCCAGCGAGTAATACTCTCAGAACACAAACTCTGACCTTTTAGATGGATAACTGGTCCAGACTTCCTGTTTAGGGACACCTGAGATATTACAGGTGTGCGTGGTTGTAAAAACATTCTCCTTTTTTATCCAAGTATTTTGTGACAAAATATACAAAATGAGGCATACATTCAGTCACATTTCCTGTGAGCTTCTAACCCAGCTGATGAAGTCCGTCTCCCTGCCCTGCAGTTGTGAAGGCAAGCCTAAGCAGCCACGGAGCCAGAGCAGAACAAGGGCTACTACTGCCATATTCAACACAGCGGAGCTTGAGTACATTCAACAGCCAGACAAAACACACACTAGAAAAGCAGCTGAATGATATCCAGGACCAACCTGGCCAGTGTGCCAGGCGGGAGAGAAAGAATGAGACAGGAAGGAACAAGGATAAATGATTAGCTTAACCTACAAGTTATGACCACGATGATGTTCACTAATAAATCTATCATGGCGTTAGTCTCAAGGACAGAGGGAAAACAAATGCTAAAATGATTCACTAAATATATGGAAACACTGATATTCAATGCATTTCCTTATTTAAATGTCCTTATTGTTTATACTAGCCAAACTCATTTGACCTGAGTTGTTTTTTTCTCCCCACAACAAGTTATGTTCTCGCAGGGTGTTCATAGACTTATCTCCACATCATCAGCACCAAATGCTTATACAGTCATGTCATGTTTTGATTGCGTGAGGCATCCAATGTGACCTTCTTAAATGTGCACAACGGCAGAAAAGAGTTTGTGTGTGATATGTGAGCTCAAAATGATTAATCTGCATCCAGTGCGATGTTATTGAGGTCAGCATGTGTCACTCTTATCTAGAAAAACAATATTAAATTCAATAGAATCGAAAATAACAGCCCTTTAATGTCATTGTACATGTATAACAAAACTATGGGTGCTTAATGCAAACTGTGCAGGAATAAAATATAAATAGTAAGACAGCAGGAGTAAATAACAAACGGGAGGCCTTTTAAGGACTGCACGGTGCATCACATATTATTGTGTAATATCAAATGTGTGACAGAAGCTGTAATACAGAGGCAGAGACGATTTGTGTCTTCATTTTCTATCATATCTGCTCAGCTTTCTTTCACTTTAGGTTTGGCCCATTTATGCTTGCCTGACAAATGTGTGCTGTGCGCGACACAATCTTTCCTCTTTTCGCAGTGTATGTAGTGTTTCTTTGAAACTGTGCGTAAGACACCGTCAATCTGAATGCTTTATTAATAGAGACACAAATACAAGTCATGCCTGAACACAGCCTTATGATCATACTGTCACTATGCAATATTATGAACATGTCTTTAGTAAACAATGTGTTTGTTCCAAGGAGAAAGTTTATTTTCACTGTCAGTGCATCCTTGCTGTTTCTGAGGCAGGAATTCCAACAACAGATGTGAGCGGCAGCAATTGAGCAACTTGTTTTGTTAGCTTCCAATGGGAAAGCAACAACTGTCAATGGGTTCACAACAATGCTGGTAACTTTAAACCAGCCCATGACTTCAGCCCAATTTCAAAATCCAAAAATATTAAATGTCCATCCCAACTCTGGGGCTAAGTAGATGATGCCTTTGTGTTTTCACTGACTGATCGTCTTCTAGCAACTAAGTTTTATTTTTAAAAAGTAACAAAAGTTGAATTTTCTTCTGCAATACCTTCACAGTCCACCAGGAGATTTCAATGCACACTTTAGGAGTAATACAATGACTACATTAATGGTTTATAGCAACTAGAAAGATGGAAACATTTAAGTTAAATGTTACTGTATTTAAAGGTAAATTAGTAGTTTGAAACACATGTCATAAAGATATGTAACATCAGTCATCCTGTTTCCACAGAAGCTAAAGAAGAAAAGGAACCATCAGGAAAATGTTTTCATCAGTTGCGTGCCTTTGGTTGGTTAATGTTTCCGTTCGCCATCCATTTCTTAAAGTGTTGGTGCCAGTTGATTTTCTCTAGAACGGGAAACGGGAAGGGTGTGTGTCGGACTAATTGAGCTGCACCTGGTTGAAAGCCAGCCAAATTAAATGAGCTGGCATTCAGTGCCAATACCCCATTCAGGCTTCAGGTGTATTAGTTTGGCTACTCTTTCCAGACATTTACAATAAAGACTTAACATTTCTCAAAGATTTAAATAGTATTAAAAATCTACATTTGCTATAAACAACACTTTTACATATTATGTATTTCATTAGCATATCTCGGAAACTTTACGAATCGCCTTTGTGCAAGAACTGTAAGACTGATTACCTTGTGATTTTTCAGCAATTACTGGCCAGTCTCTCTACAGCATTAACAGTCCTCCCTGGGGAGGCCAAACCATCAACAAGTTACACACTCGACTGTTTGTGTGTCCGACGCACACGCAAGCTCATTTGAGACAGGAAGGTTAAAAGGTGAAGCAGGAAACGGTGATCAAGCACGATCAGACGAGGTGTTGACAATCACAAACCCATGTGTGCATATGAAAATGTACATGCATGTGCGTGCAGGAGTATAAAGTACCAACTGATGTCACCAGCAACAGCTCTAGTCGCCAGTCCGAACTAATAGCGAAGCAGGAAACCTCCGAGGCATTCGCTTTTTTTTTTTTTTTTTTTTTAATACAAAACCAAAAACCAT
>VURO01020326.1:0-17793 GCA_015108175.1 Pelvicachromis taeniatus
AATGTATTCACTGAGCACTGGGACCCAGAAGGGGTGTTTCCATAGAGGTGGCCTGGGCTGAAGCCTGTGCTATTCCTGAGTTTGCACCATTACATTACCCCTGATTCAAAGCAGGAAAATTGCGCTTTTTTTTTCTTCTCTTTTTTTTTTGCTTGCACTGTTGATGCTTGTGGGGTTACACCTTCACTGTTGATAAATGTTTCTTGGCTTAAATGGCAACACGTGGTGGATACACCAGATATGTTTTAATAGGCGGCGAGGATCATTCGCTAAGGGGGCTTCCATCACTTCCCACAGATTGGATAGATGATATAAAACTATGGCCCGATGTTGGCTACATCGACATTATTAGTTATTTTTATTATTAGATACTCTGGGCTCTATGCTGGCCATTTGTAGCCACTTTTCTTTTTTTTCATTAACACATTTTCACTGTGTTGATGCAAATGTGATGAAACTTCCCATGGGTCAATTTTTTAAAAATTTTCAACGTAAGCTTAAATAAATCAAATATACGCTGTACATCAAATTGTTCCTCTTGGTGCTATTGTGGCCACTTTTGGCCAATTGAAACTCATAAGGACATTTTAACATTCCTTGTTACTGACCGCACTAAATCATGCAATTTAGGTACACTTGCTTTCATTCTAAACTCAACACATGAAAATTGGAGTTTGTAATGTTTTTTTTTATTTTTTACTGGGATTGGGGAGGGGGGGTGAGCAGCTGATGGCAAAGAACGTAGGAGCATTTTTGGAGAACAAGGAGCCGGTGACTGTGGGGATGTCTCGTGAAGGGAAAACCACGTGGGCACTACTGAAGAGAGACTGCTCTACAATCCAGTGCCCACTGGTATCAAACCAGGGCTCACCCTGTATGCAGTTCCCTGCATTAGCAGCCTGAGACCTTTGACTTTTTTATAAAAGGAGATCTTTTAGCTGCCGTGCACTCTTACAAACCTCCATGAGAGGCGAAGGTGTGAGGATTGGAGGGGTATAGATGAAGTGGAGATGTGAGCCTACACCAGAATAAAACAATACGTAGCATGTTAGATGACAACACTGGAAGTTCTCAGGAAGGAAAAAAAAAAAGGATAACGGTTCAGACTCTGACAGGAGCTCCAAGAACACCATGACAACGTCTTTACTTGGCAGAGGAACTCCTCAGATGAAAACTGGCTCTGGTTGGCACACTCAGGGGAAACAACCCAGAGCTACTTCTCCAGCTGTAACAGGAAGATTTTGTTGTCCATCTTCACCAAAACTACCACAGTGATAAGAAGCAGAGGAATGTGTGAGCACAGCACACAGGGAACCAGTAGTCACTTTACAATAGGCACAAATACAGTTTGGATGACCTAGACAGGATGTTGGCACCTCGAGTTGTTGAAGGAAAACTAGCTGCTGGCTCTTTTCTCCAATCTCCTGGATGTCTTGGGATACGATGCCTTTGTCCCGTGGAAACGACAGGAGTGGGCGTCCTCTAAAACCTGCAAATGAAGAGTGATCCTGGAAGAGCTGGGGCACATGCTAGTGACCTCAACAATGGCAAGACAGCCTTGTCCCTGATTCTCAGCTGCTTCTGCCATTGATCCAAGATACAGTAGTCTGAACCAGAGTGTGACCCACACCCACCAACAAAATGAGAAGAAGGTGCAAAAGGCACACCTCCAGGATTAGAACAGAAACCACTTACTCCAGCTGTGGAAAGTGTGCCTCCAAAGACCACTCTACTGTGGTTAGCACATCCTGCTGCTAATAAGGATGCATTCACTGAAATACAAACTTTGGTCATTAAATGGCCTTTCTGGTCACTAACACACCATGTGGGAGTTTCTTTATGGTCATTCATAAAAATAAAGTAAAATTAAATCTTTGTTACCATTACTGGTAATGATGACTGAAAAAAATATGAAGTTTCATCAATTACATGGTGAAAAACAGATCTTTATCTCCTTTTTATTCTGAAAAATTACAGGTAATATATAACCTAACTTGCATTTAAAGGGTAAAAAAAAAAAAATCTGAATTTGAATAAAATGTTTTTCATGACTAGGACTGGTGCCAAAGTAGAAGAATGTTTTAATATATATTAATTTTATAGCATTTTGTGAAAAGAAACAGGAGGTCATGAACAAGCTGAGTTTTTCTGTCACTGCACAAAAAAAATGATGCATAAAAATTGTTGATACTGTTAATTATTGCTATACATTTAACAGCAATGATGGTTAGAAAATAAATCGTGTTGCATGTATTATTTAGAAAAACAATAGAGATTTTATGCTTTTATACCTTTTGTAAATCATTACAATTATGTGATCTAACTGGTATTGAAAGGGTTAAAATTCTGAATTTGAATGAAACTTTGGCTTTCATGACCAGCACTGACGCTAATTTAAAAAGTCAAGTCAATGAAAGAAGAATTTTTTTAAAATATATATATTTTATAGCATTTTCTAAACGTAAATAAGGGGCGGCCATTTTTGGCCACGAACAAGCTGAGAGAGAGTTTTATCGATTTTGCTCTCCCTGCACAAAAATAATGCATAATAATCAATGTTGATGTTAATCAATTACATGTCCCAGACTCTACTAATAATACAAGAAAATCCAGCACCTCTGCAAATATATGACATGGTGAGGTTTGAGGTTGTCTTCCAACAAGTGCATTGTACAAACACTGGTGACTGCATGCACCGGTCGGTTTTCTATTGCCCATTTGCGGGGAGTAAAGGCGCCCACGTTTGCGAGGTGCACCTGCTGCGTACCGCACAGAGAGGAGAGGGGCGGGGCGGCATCTAAGAACCAGCTCGCAAAATAAAATAAAATAGAACCTTTATTTGTCACATACAGTTTCCTGCAGCGAAATAAAACCAAACCAGCAAACACAAAATCACCAGACATCATCATATAGAATTTGCACCCATGTGTTTTCTACGCACAGCAGACAGACAGTAGACACTGATGTGGTTATTGATCCCTTTTGCACGATATTAATTAGATTTTAATTGGAAGAGTTGTATTGTTGATTTGTCTCCTATTCTCTATGTATGACAAATTATACTGGCTGTTTGTTAGTCTAGTCTTCCACACGCTGCTTCACATCATCAACACTAATAAAGGCTTTTTTAGATTTTTTTTTTATTTTTTATTTTTAGCAAAGTCCAATCTAGCATTTCTGTTCTTAAGAATTATGAGTAGCTTGCACCTGACAGTGAGCCGTCAGTATTTACTTTCATGCAGTGTTCTCTTTATGGTAGACTTGGAATGCCTGCTGGAGAGTGTTCTTCACTTGGTTCACTGTTGTGATGGGGTTTCTCTTTACAATAGAACGGGTTCTGCGGTCATCCACCACTGTTGTCTTCTGTGGATGCCCAGGTCTTTTTGCATTTGTGAGTCTACCAGTGCTTTCTTTCTCAGGATGTACCAAACTGTAGATTTTCCTAATATTGTAGCAGTTTCTCGGCTGGGTTGTCCTGTTCTGTTCTCGCTGATGCCATGTCGTCTGTTCACAGTAACGTTTTACAAATGCAAACACTACACTTCAGATCAACTACAGGCCTTTCATCTGCTTAATTGATAACGACATAACAAAGGAACTATCCATAACTGCCTATGAAATAGCTTTTGAGTCACATGTCCATTTATTGTTGGTCCCTTTAAAAAGAGGGCTCCACATGTTAAGATGAAGAAACTAAACCCAAACCCTTCATCCAATTCGAATAGCAAAACTAGTCAGTGTCCAGATATATATGGACCAAACTGTAGGCCTTTTCTACTGTGAGTGCTCAAAGCATCAGCATCAAGAACAAAACTAACATAACCTGGCCTTATTTTGAAGATCTCCTTTACATCTAACTGGTCTTAAGCACAACTTGGAGACGAAACGGCAGCAAGATCTTCAGAAGAACATTTGCACTGTCAACTGGCCAGACATTCCTAATGAAACCAAAAGACTAACAAAACCAAATGTTTCTAGCAATTTTCTTTGGGGTGGTCAAGAAGTTAGTTTGATTTGTTTCATGCTTTTCGAACTAAATGCATGACAGTAACATCAAACTCACCTTCTGCATTATTTTCTTTCTTTATCAGCCTAAATTTGAGAAAGAACCTATAAACAACATTTGAACACATATTTTTATTGATTTAAGGTATTCTAGGAAGTGCAGATAGTTCTTCGATCATTTCATGTCTCTGTGAAGGTTCTCAGTCATCCAGGTAATTGTAGTAGAGTCTGGAAAGAAAAGTGTCTGCACTTCATGGATTTCATGTCGTCATTTTACGTTTTCCTGCTCCTCTGACAGCCAGTTTCACTGCTGCTGTTCTCAGGCCAAGCTATTCTGTTTGTGGGAGCAACAGAAGAGTTAGGGAGGAGCTGATGGTTGTCAAATTTTGGGAATTTCTCCAGTGTTTCAAAAGTAAGCAGAAATTCACATAGAATGTAATATGTCCACGACACAACCCAGGACACTAAAGTAAAACTGAATTTGTCTTTGTATGTGACACGCACACACAAAACAAGAATACAGCTGTATGAAAGCTTACAACTGATAACCAAAGCAAAGACAACACCTCTTTATTTTAATACATTAGTCATCATGTTGCTGTTAGCTCAAGCTTTCTTAACTATCTTCGAGTCCCCAGGTTAACAGTGGTTTTCCTTTGATTTTAGATAAAGAGCTGAGAGACACACTTGGAGGAAGGACTCTTCCCAAGGATGAAATATGTCTGTCAGGGTTCTCAGTCATCCGGGTCATCGTAGTCTAAGGAGCTCGGAAAGAAAAGCGTCTGGATTTCTTTAAGTTGCTTGACGATGTTTCATGTGAGAAACTTCTTCAGTTCTAAGAGGAAATGGTGGAGAGTCCCAGATTTAAGCCCTATGGGAGTGACCCCCCCCCAAAGAGGGACAATGGACCCCCTATTGATCCTCTACCTATTCACATGAGCCACGCTGTGAAAACAGGTGTAGGTCACAATAAGCCAAGGTGGCCAGTCAGTGGTGAACCCACTGTGAAACCAAGCCTACCATGTGATTTCCTGAGGTCGAAAGGCCCAGGATGTGAGAGGGCGTTAAGGCGTGTTGCACTCACTAATGGAGCTTTATTCAGCAGTATGAAAACATGTTACAAACCGGACTAAAATGTCCATTATACTTGGAAAACAGTAAATGTAGTTTAAGCTAATCAGATGCCTTATGAACCTCAGCTCCAAATTGAATTTAGATGTCAAGGAGCAATATCAGAAAGTTATTAAAGCAATTACAATCTACGTCATAACAATGTTAGTCCGAAGTTTCCAGAACTTCCGCTTACTGGACATTGTGTTATTGATGAAAAGTTGTCCAATAATGCAATAAGAAAAATATTTATCCAACAGTTGCATTCATTCTTAGCCAACAGATCTTTAGCTCTAACCTCCAATTTAAACAAGTCCAAAGGAAAGCAAGAGGTCAATTTTTTAGGTTCTCTGTCACTCCAAAAATGAAAGAGATGCCATTTAAAATGATTCATGGTGGTTACCCATCTGGAGAGATCTTCAGACATCGACTTAACTTGGACCGTAATGGCTGCTCTCTCTGTAATGAAGCCACTGAGCATCTGTTGTTTGAGTGAAAAGCTTAAAGGTTTTCTGGGATGAGCTCATAGCTTTACAATCGACCTCATTTCCCTCAAAACACCGTATTAACTGGTTGTTTCACAGCAAATAAGATTATTGTCCTTTAAATTAAATGTTATAATAAGGTATCTTATTTTTTTTATTCACAAATGCCGTTATTTAAAAACTCGGTTTATTGCGTCGTCTTCTTGAAATTCACAAAAGGGTCCAAAGCTTCAGCTTTGAGTGACACGTTTGAAAAATAGAAACTAAATGTTAACTCCTGGCACATTTCATCGAATTTGTTTTGTAATTTACTTATTTTAATATATCTACTTTGATTACTGTTAACACAATCAAAGTAGTGTTTGTCCTTTTCTTTCTGCGCCTTTGTTTATCTGCACTTGTCTGTTTGTAACGCTGATCCTGAATGATCTTCTTTACTGTGCCAAGTTTTTGTAATTCAGCAAACGCGTTACAAAAAACTAAACAAACAAACACACACACACCCCTGCAGCCGCCTTCATCCGGGAACTCCGTCTAAGAGGCGGGGCAGTTGAGCCTGTCATTGTGAAGGGAGCAATTTGATTGGACGGTTTCATGTTTTCCTTTTCAAACTCGCTTTTGAACCGGAAGCTCTGAACGAGTTGGCGAGAACTTGAAGCGCCTGGGAACGAGTGTTTGAAGCCTCCGTGCAGCGGCTGCAGGTGACCATGAGAGGAAGAGCTGCGCGCAAGGTAGGACTGAATGGACACGCAGTCTGTGACAGCAGTGAGCTGTTAATGTAAAGTGCAGAGACAGGTGTGAGGCTTCACGCGCACAAACATGAGGGGCGTTCACCTGTGGTTACTGTGACTGGCAGGTGGTGACGTCAGGAAGGCCGAGGGGAGCGGTCAGAGGGGGTCTGTGAGTACACCAGCCTTCATTCAGCACTTTCCATGTGTACATGTGTACATGTGCCTGTTTGCACTCTCCTCACGTTGTTTTTAGAGCCACCTTAAATCCGGGAGCAGCTCCGTGCCCTGAGCCGGCCTACTCTCTGTACTCTACCGACTCCGAGGACCAGGTAACGAAGGCTGCCCACTCACGGCCCCGCCCACATGAGATTTATGCAGAATGCAGACCACCCGTGGCAGCATGTGAAGCTAACATTTCTCAGGATTTATTCACGTGCTTGTGTGGCAGTACTAAATATTAATAGTGTAATCTGGGACAGGTAGCTTATCCAAGTCTTTGCCTCGACACAGTCATCTCTGGGTACTGCACGTGGGACGGTGAACAGAGGAAATCTAGCAATTCCACAAAGACAGACACAAACCACTGACCTACACCACCGACTAATAAACGCATCATTGTCTGACGTCTACAATAAACTGGACGTGTCTACCCCCAGGTCATCAGTCTGCACAAGGGACTGGACCGCTGTGCTGCCTTGCTGAGTGGGATCCTTCAGGCTGACAAGGCAGGTCAGAGGAGCTTCCTAATGCTGTAGATCAGCTCAGTCAACCAAAAGTCTGATCGAAAGTATCAACCTGTTACTTTGTGCTTACACTGAGGATTTTCTGCTTTTTATAACATGTATAAGTTAGATCTGTCCAACACTTAGTGGCTGAATGCAAAATAATAGTACTGTGTGTGTGTGTGTGTGTGTGTGTGTGTGTGTGTGTGTGTGTGTGTAAGTCTCTCCAAGGCTTCACAGAACAGAAAGCAGTGCAGCAGCCAAATCAAAGGTTTCCACGTCAGTGGGGAAGAAGAGCTTGAAGAAAGTGCCTTCAAAGGCAGGTGAGTGTGTTCAGGGTTTGCTTTATTGCACACTTACAAGACAGTCGCTGAAGACTGACATAAAGGCCAAACGTCCCTCTGCCCAGCCGCCTCCTCCAGCTCATCTGGGGGGAACACTAAGGCAGCTGAGAGATGTCGTCTCTCCAGTGTGTGCGCGGCCACCTTTTGGAGGAAGCTCGTTCTTTTAATCAATCACTAACAATCAAGAATGAACTGACTTGTAATGTTTTGAAAGTGCAGTACATTGGCCTTTGTGTATTTCTCCTACAAGAGAAATCAAGTCTGTTTCACTTCATGTTTTTCAGCTGCTCCTCTGCCACACAGTATAACCACTGACTTCCTGTTAAATCATTTTCGATGAATGGCCCAGACTTGGGAGCACAATAAAACACAAAAATCCATATTCTGATGGATCTGTAATGTACAGCATACGTTTAGTCATCACCAAAAAAGACTTAGAGCTCGGAGATTCAGTCAGAAAAAAGCCGCACACATCAGGCAGGCTTGATGACGTGGTGAGTGCAGCAGATGCAGCACCACAAACATCAGAAAATGTGAGTCTAATGTTGATCCCCATGTTCCAGGTCAGAAGAGCGCATCAGGCCAGCGTGGCTCGGACAGCAGAGCGCCACAAGAACACCCGTCTGCTCGTCCTGCACCACATTCAGGAGTGAAGCTAGCTCCTCCTCAGCAACGATGTCCGACCCAGCTGCAGTCTCGCATATTTTCAGCACACAACCAAACGCCTCAGCTTCTTCCCCACACTGTCAGTCCAACCCAGACCACCCCGCCACCCCAGCGCGAGGCGCCCATCCTTCTGTCTGTGCGTCAGTCGTCCTCTCTCTCGAGCCATCAGACTGCCAGCCGGCTTGACTCTGAAATGCCTCACGCTCCGTGTGATGAAGCACAAGAGTCTGTTCCTGTGAGAGACACGAACACCCAGAGCCCCAGCACACACACTCTCACACATGCACTCAGAGACAGCTGCAGTATGAAGATGGCACACTTACAGCTGGAGCCTGGACGAGCTGAGGAGGTCCCCGAGGAGAGCAACACTGAGGCACAAACAAAAGCTCACAAACTTCACTATCTGTTTGCACAACTCAAAGCTCTGATTGCTGGACAAGGTAAAGTGACTACATCTGTAGATACAGTCTTTGATGGCTCCTGTCTACTTACGTGTCACTCACATGTAGATGGCCTGGTGTCCTCACCCCTGGACCCCGCCAGACAGCACTCACAGAAACAGACTATGATATCTGAATGCATCTAACATTAAGCTACATGTCACTGATGGGGGATGTTTGTTAAAGGAGCTCAGCAAAGTTTCTGCTAACGTGGGGAATTGTGTGTCTGTTTATATAGAACTGTTTATTCTGTAGTAGCACACATGTTCTGTGTCACATGTGCTGACGATGTTCTCATCCATGTCAGAGATGTCACTGTGTGTGTGTGTGTGTGTGTCAGGCGGTGTAGCAGAGAGCCTACTCAGTCATCTGGAGCAGACTGTGTCCACACCACAGATGAATGTTAGTGCTTCAAACAGCCAGAGTGTGTCAGACCTGCACAGGTGAGACACACTACGTCCTTCACTTCAGTGGACTTTTTTTGGGTATAACATGTGTGTGTGTCTGTGTGTCTGTGTGTGTGTCTGTGTCTGTGTGTCTTAGGCGTGTGATGATCCTGCACCAGCAGCCAGAGGCGGAAAGACATCAGAACCAGGCGATACCCTGTAACTAAATTGTGTCACAGTCATAAATAATGATTGCACATTTATTTCATTTGTATTTAAATGGCACCGTCATCTTGAGCTGCCTCATACTGTAAGGTAAAGAGCCCACGATAATACAGAGAAACCCCAGCAATCAGACAACAGGACACACTGTGATTTTACTGTTGGCTTCAGATTGGGTTTGGTATGGTCAGTGGGGTAAACGGCTTCAGCTGAATGTCAGGTGCAGTGATGATGGGGCGTTACATTGAGCAGTGTGAGTAAGTGAAATGGTAAACCTCTCTCCACAGTGCAGAGACTTCAGGAAGAACTCACTGCTGCTCAGTCCAGACTGCAGGAACTCCAAGATGACCTGACGGACCTACGGCAAACCCTGCAGGACACACAGAGCCAGCTGAAAGACCGAGAGGCTGAGACTGCACTCGTAAAGACGGGTACGCATCACTGAGCTCACAGCAGCGAGTCCTGCTGATGATCTGAGCTGGGGGCTCGTAATGAAATCACCTCCATTACCAAAGTCCAAAAAGACATTACCTTGGACAATAGCAATCCAAGTATTATTGCATTATTTCTTATGGTGTCTGCAGTATTTCCTTACAAAGAAAGTCTTGTGTGTGTGTCTGTGTGTGTGCATGCAGAGCTGGAGGCCAGTAAGAGTAGGTTACTGGACAGTGAGCGGGAGAAGAGTGTGCTGGCCTCGCTAGCACAGCAAAGGCTGAAGGAGATCGAGCACCTTAAAAGGTGGGCCTGTGTTTGTTTTCCCCCAGAGTGAGAGCGCTAAAGCTGCTTTAACAAAGCCATTAATAAATGAAAGTGTACCACATGATTCAGAATGGTTCCTCACTCATGTCTTCTTCTGTTCCAGTCTCCTCTCATCAGATTATCCTGCTGTTGTTGACGGCTCTGCGTCAGGTACAAGCCAACACCAGCACAGATGGGATCCGCCAGCGCCCCCTACTGACCACATCACCCAATACCTGAAGTCTCTCAGCCAGATGGTGCCTGTGCAGTATGTGGATGCAGACCCAGCATCACATGTAGACGTCACAGCTCAGCAGAGAGAAGATCCTGTGGGGACTCAGCACAAGTCTAATTGTGAGCATTCTGTTGGTGAAGCCCTGCGGCCAGAGGACGCTCGCAGGCAGCTGTTTGACTCCACGCTGTCTCAGTGCGAAACAGAGTCTCTGTGCTCTGATTTGACCTTTGACACCAGAGACGAAGCGGCGTTCAGAGACGGCCTGGCAGCTTTGGATGCTAGTATAGCCAGTCTGCAGAAGACTATTAAGCTGGACCTGAGGAGGTGACCTTGTATGTCTTTGTATTCATAGCCTGGACCACATCCATGTTTGTTCTGTGATGAACTGTTCTGTAAAGTGTTGTTTAAGATTTGAAATAAAGCTGTTTTTATGAAGTTCTTCATGGGCACTGGTTTGTTCTGCTGCTCGTGGAGATTTACAACTTTCTCTCTAACAAGTCCGACGGTGCTGCACGACGAGTCCAGGCTATCAAATTCACTGATAATCCACCAAAAATGATCCTTTGTCCTGACAGGCTGGGATAGTCAAACTCCTCAGGTTAGTGAATTTGCACAAGAAAGCAGAAAATGATGAGCATTAAACCAAACTATAGTGTACTGAGGTGGTCTTAGAGGCTGTGGTGCGTTATCTCTGGGGTTAATATAAACGTACAGACGGGCAAAATCAATAAATCCAGCAGACACAACAGTTTGCACAGGGTCATCGATCAATGTAAAGCACAGCGCTGAACACATTCCCCAGATGTGCCGTTTAGACGGTGTGATGCCGTCATCTCATTCACATAGAACACCTCAGCGTGCAGGTACGCTGAATGTGGGGCCACAAGCCTTTTATATGTCATAAGAACTATTTGATATGTGAAGCTAAAATTTCAGTGGTCATTCAAACTTTAGAGCATAACATTTTTATGTAAAGTGGAGATGGTTGAACAGGAAATAGGCTAATGTTCAGCTTTTTCTAACAAAATCTGAAGCTTACACACCGTTACTCAGCGAACCCTTTAACAAAACTTGACCATAATATTTTCAGTTTGGAGCCACTGAAACACAGAGTCCTGGGTCAGAATCTAGTGCCTGCTTGACCAAATCTGACTTCATACATACACTTTAGGTTTGTCAGGTGGCCTGATGTCACCTGCTTGTAGAAAACAGCCAGCCCTCTTTTACTTGCTGTGCATTTGTGATGTAAAACACATTTAAACTGTACTTTAATGTATTTGAAAAGTGTGACAAAAACCAAGACAACCACGAATACTATGTTTTATGAGAATGTATGTGAAACAGGTTTTATTGGGTCAGTGTAAGGTCATGTGTGACACACCGTGTTCAGAAAAACAGACTGTGCGTCTACAACTGTTGTACAAAACACACAAAAAATGTTTTAAGCCTTAAGAAATGACATTGAGTTTTCTAAAACAGTTTTCAGCCTCAGTGCAGTTCAACAACAGCGTCCTCCAGCACACCTCGACTACTGCTCAGATACACAACCACGAGGCGCTCAGCAGCACAGCGACAAGTCTGAGGCGACGTGGTGACCAGGAGCTGAGCCCAGCAGACCAGGACGAGATCCACACAGACGTTCCACTAAGGAAACAGCAGCCTTTGCTAAGCGTAGAGTACAGGGCTTTTACTTTCTTTGGAAACAAACATTTTGTTTCTTCCAGAACAGAAGTACTGAATCAGTTTTAAGTAACTGCACCAAACGTGAAACGTTCCCACCAGCCGTACGTGGTTGAAAGCCCACTGTGGGGACAGAACTGGACAGATACTGGCTGTGAAGCCTTTTGAAGTCTCATTATACCGAGAAGAGAACAAAGTTAACTCTAGTTATGAGTATAGTGTTGCCCTACAGTGTGATATCACAGAAATCCATGCCTGAAGATTGTTTTTTTTGAAGCAGCTTTTTCACAGCCCAGCTTCACCTGCCCAATGAGCCACAGGACAGGAAATGCCAGCAGTGGACTGAGTCAGTCTGCGCCTAACACGTCCTGGGTGTGTGCTGTAGTGACTTGGGCACAGAAGGATTACTCCTCATCGCCTGAGTAATCCCTTAAAGTTTAGGGGACGCACATCATGGGGGCGAAAAGACTAACCCTCCGTGTTTATGAGCCGTGGGAAAGGTGGATGGCGCCATCTACAGCCTGCTTGGACGGATGCTCAGCTTGGATGCAGCTGCTGTCGCTCAGCTCCTCGGCCGTGTCTCCAAAGCCGTGGTAGTGTCCATAATGCAAGAAATCCCCACAATCTGCCACTGATGGTCCCAGGCACGCGGGCCAGTTGGAGACGCAGCCGCCTGGGCTGCTGCTCAGGTGCAGCGAGCCGCACATCTCAGCTGGAGCTCGCCGACAACGTAGAGAGCGAGAGTTTGGAGAGACGGGAGGAGGTGGTGCTGCGTGGAGATGCCCGCTGTTGAAGTCTGCTTTTAAACACAGAGCAGCAGAGAAAACGTGATCAGAGGCAGATTCTGTGATATTGTAGCTGTTTGTTGCTTTGTCACGCAGAGCAAACCCACCTGTGCTGAGCTCCAGGCTCATGGCTTCCAGCTCCTCGAGTGCGCTGCTCTGCACCAGCATGCCTGCAGCACACCACAATGAGACGCGCAAACAAGCAAACACCGCGCACACGCCTGACACGTAAACATTTCTTACCATCAGCTTTTTTGGCTTTTTTCAGCTGGCCTGCATCCAGGGCAGCTAGCTGCCTCTTTCTGCTGAGCGCGCCCAGACCGCAGGGGGCACCGCTTCCATTCTGCACTACGTTCCCCTCGGGCACCAGGCTACGCTGGTGCAGGTGCTTCTGGGCGTTGGAGATGAAGCAGAAACAGTCGTGGAAGCCTTGAGTGTGGGCCAGTTCTGCTGCCGTCTGCCCACTTGCATTCTTTAAACTGAACAATAAGAATGAAGTCAGGCAAAGTGCTTCCTGTTTAACAGCATCTCCAACAATCAAAGCTCTAATGTTGCAAGGAGAAACCATCATGAGCACAATCAAAGAAAACCAGTGTGAGTCTTGATGGTCTCACCCTGCAACAGGTCCTGTGGCTAACCTGCACACACACTCCTCAAACACACCATGACCGTGATCACATCCAAGTTCTTTTTTGTATTGTTAATTGTAAAAGTAAAACTTTCATATATTCTATTTTGATTTCATGCAAAATGAAATATTTCAACCTTTCTTTGTTTTCATTTTGATGCTGATGGCGGCTCATCAAATAAGCACTCCAGTATCTCAGATTATTAGAATATTTCATGTCGAGTTGGAGGAAGTTACTGTTCAGACAGTATCAGTGGCCTGTATCTGTCGCTCTACTTCAGGACATGCAATCACCAACTGACTGCTGACGTGACATTTGACCAGATAAGGATCCATACGCAGGGGGAGCCACAGAAGGCTGCTCACAGCATGTTGTACTGAAGCATATTCATGAAGTGGACTGGAAGGGAAAAGCATGGCAGGAAAAGGTGCAGCAGGGATGACCTTTGTCAAGAAAAGTCATTTCAAGAACCTGGGAGAGTTTGACAGGAGTGGACGGAGGCTAACGTCAGAGAGCCCCACACAGCGTCCCTGATCAAGCCTCCGCTGAAGCAGAGAAAACGTCAGAGCACTGCATCTCAGCTGAGGAGCAGAAGAACCCGTCCAGTCTTCTCTTCATCTAGAGCAGGGGTGTCACACTCAAACGAGCTGTGGGCCACTGCCATCATGTAGAAAACACAAAGATTTCCAAAAATGCATTACAAACGTGAACGCAATCTTTTTTTTTCTCCCCTAACGAACTGAAGCCTTTCATTAAGACCAGACAAACACATCGCTCCTCTCTTTCTGCCCAGACTCGTGGCAGCACTGCTGCTGTCATTGTGTTTGCATTAACAACATCAAAGTGCCGACACAAGTGTCACATTAGTTGGTGACTCTGTCCCTGAGCTAACACAGCCGAGCCCTCAGCACATTTGTACTCTCTGCTCATATCGCCTTCATATTAAATCATTTTTTCCTTTTTAACTTAAGAACTTATTTCAACATTAAACTCAACAACAAACAAATCGTCCCTAAAACAAAAAAGTAACTTCAAGGGCCAAACTGCATTACATTTGTTCACGTCAATACACAACGAGTTTGAGGCTCCTGCTCTAGAGTGTGGAGGAAGAGGCTCTGAATCTGTGTGATGATGATGGGCCCATGTCATCTCCTGGTGTCTCTGCTGGTTACACTTTATCTAGTTCAAAGCCAACACAGCCATCAACCATCAGCTGTTGGAACTCTTCATGCTTCTGTCTGGTCATTAGCTTTGTGAAGACGCTGATTTCTTTTTCCAGCAGGACCTAGAGCCTTGTCACAGGGCCAACATTTATTTGCTTCTTTTGTCCAGCCAACTCACCTGACCTGGTCCCCATAGAGACCTGGTCCCCATAGAGACCTGGGCCCCGTTGAGACCTGGGCCCCATAGAGATTACGTAAAGAGGAAAATGAGAACCAGCCGACCCAAACACCCAGAAAGGCTATTAGAGCCACCTGGAGTAACACCTCCACGCCACGCTGCACTCATCACGTCTCAGCGTGTATAAATGAACATACACTTCAGAAGCTGGACTTTTCTGACTGATCTTTGGAAATATTCTAATAATGTGCGTGAAATATTTGTCTGCACCACTCTGCAGGCAGCAGAGCAGCTCTGAACATTGAGCCTGGAAGTCTTTCATGCTCTCAGCCTCCAGCAAAACATCTCCTCCACATCTGTCAGACATTACAATATCTTCAACTGCAGGAACAAAATAATTTGACAAATATGGGCTTAATGAAGGATTTCTCATTATTATATATAATCAATGCACAGTAAGGGCAGCATGGAGGTGCAGTGGTTAGCACTCACTGTTCCGACAGAGGCTGAACTTCTCTCCTCCCACAGCCCAGAGGCATGCCCGGTCAGGTTACCAATCATAGTTGAACCTGTCTCTGTCAGCCCTGAGACAGCCTGGTGAAAGTCCACGCTGTACTCAGCCTCTCACCCTACGACAGCTGGGATAGACTTCAGCCCCCGTGGCCCTGAGCCAGATACACACAAGAGAATGGATACATGGAGTGTAGAATATATGAAAGTTTAAGTTTTTGAATGAAATCATGAAAAACAGAGGGGTTTTTTTTAAACAATATTCTAATTGTCTGAGATGTGGTATATATGCATGGTCCTCAGCACTTACTAAATGAAAAAGAACAACATCAGGTTGAAACTGGAGGGCCAATCAGGACACAGGAATGGCCAACATTATGCTCTTACATCCTACATCTGTGCTGTCTGAAAACAGTTACGCGTTTCTGACTTCTTAGCTTCTAATGGAGTTCTTAAGTAAGCTCACAGTGCTGAAGCTTTTGTTCTCTAATGCGGGTGGTTTTGGTTTGAAAGGCCTGAATACAAGGAGAGACTCATAATGGAGTCATTATTAGGAAATGAGCTGTGTAGAAAGCCACAGCTCAAGTTGTGACCATCCAGACACGACCGTCTCAAACATGCTGAGATAAAGTCAAAGAAATGACAGATCAGGGTTTTTTTCTCCCCTCTGGAGTACCTAATAAAGTGGCCAGTGAGTGCAGATGTAATTTGGTTACAAACAGGTAAAAATAGACATTTCATGTTACTGGTTTGTTTGCCTGCTGTGATTTTTGACATAAATCTATTTCTTTGTTCCTAGTTTGCTCCTTTGTCTTTTTAACATACAGTACAGTACAGTACTGCCTTGTGCTGCACTGTACTGTACTCTGATTACTCCTGAGACTGAGCTTCCAATCATTAGTGAATGCTGACGTGTGTCCCATTAGCACACAGTATGTAAACAGTGAGGTGAGAGCTAAGCATGCATGCCTAAACATGACAGTCATCGTGAGTGCTTTGTTAGCATTGAAACCAATCACTGCAGGAAATACCTCGCCAGTTTGCCAGCTGCAGAAACTGTGGGAAGCGATAGTGAGCACTCATTGGCACAACTGTAAGCTGCTCGCAGATGCACGTGTGGCAGATTCTGCAGTGCCTATTTGGATTGCTCCCTCTTTCTGGGATAACTTGAGAAAGTCAAGTTCAAACTCAATAGCTGAAAAACATCACAACGTGCAGGTTGTTTGTTTCTGCTGGCACAATTTGAAAATCAATATCACAGCTGTTTTTTTAAACAGAAAATATAACATTTTCCAAAAACACATCTTTATATTGCTTTTAACACAGTTAAAACGGTTAAAATGTCTTTCTTCAGCGAGTGTAAAAATGCCTTGAGCAGAAAAGCTCATGTGTTTGAATCTCCAAAGGTCTGGTTTCTCCTGGGAAAAGTTACAAAGACATTCAAGTCAGTATTAAATACAGTAACAACACTGTGTTCAGTGGTTATTTGGTAGGTTAGTGGATGCATCAATCAGTGTACAGTTTCTAATAAGAGTAAAAACATTTCTACTTGTATCAGTGATTGTAACAATGATTCTGTAAAGTAGTCATATTATTCCAATGCTCTACAAGACATTCAAGTCATTAGACAGCTAACAGTTTCCCTGGAAACTGGTCTAATACAATTCATTTAAACCATAAAAAAAACAATAATAATAATAATAAAAAAACTTTGTATGACAAACAGATTAGTCACTACTCCTCATTCATCCTCAGCCCCACTCCATCCCTCTCACCCACTGGTAAGGCAGATATGGAGAAGAGGTTGAGTAAGTGGGGTCAAGTATGCTACAGTGTTGTAACAAGTCCAAAAAGTCAGTGTAATACATAGAGAGCAGCTGCATCAGTCTGTAACCATGACAACGTGAATGCTGTTGCTCTAATTTTCAACTCAGTTTTATTCATATAGCACCAAACCACAACAACAGTTGCCTCAAGGTGCTTTATATTGTAAGGTAAAGATCCTACAATCATGGGACCCCATATGAGAAAGCATTGGCAACAGTGGGAAGGAGAAACTCCCTTTTAACAGGAAGAAACCTCCAGCAGAACCAGGCTCAGGGAGGGGCGACTGGTTGGGTAAGGGAAGGAAGATGGGACAAAGACATGCTGTGGAAGAGAGCCATTGATTAATAATAACTAATAATTAAATGTAGAGAGGTGTATAAACACATCGTCAGTGAAGAAGAAACACTTCACTCTATGTGACTCACGGGAATCCCCCAGCAGCCTAGACCTATTACAGAATAAATAAGGGAGGATTCATGGTCACCTGATTCAGCCCTAACTGTAACTATTCAGTTCTACTTTTGCAAAAAAGAAAGTTTGAAGACTAATTATAAAAGTAAACAGGATGTCTGTCAAATCTTAGCTGGGAGCTGGTTCCACAGAAGAGGGGCCTGAAAACTGAAGGCTCTCCCTCCCATTCTACTTTGAAATACTCTAGGAACAACAAGTAAGCCAGCAGTGTGAGAGCCAAGTGCTCTAATGGGGTGATATGGTACTACAAGGTCATTAAGATAAGATGGGGCCTGATTGTTTAAGACCTTGTATGTGAGGAGCAGGATTTTGAATTCTGGATTAAACAGGGAGCCAATGAAGGGAAGCCAATATAGGAGAAACCTGCTCTCTCTTTCCAGTCCCTGTCAGTTATTTTATTATGAAAAGTTATGTTACATTGAAAGCTCTTATTTTGAGAGTAAAAACGTTCATTTCACAGACTGCA
>VURO01020328.1:13264-39235 GCA_015108175.1 Pelvicachromis taeniatus
GTCCTGACACCTGGAATGGACCACACCATGTCCATCCAGCCAGCCTCAATGATGGGGCCTCTAACACAACAGCTCAGTCACCTCTCTATGGGCAGCAGTGGTACAGTAAGTACAATGCACAGTATTTAACTCTGACCTATAAGAATTATGTGGTTTTCTCTTTTTTTTAAAATTTATTTATTTTAAATTCTTCTCTGTTGCAGATTCATTTGACAGTGTTATTGCCAGTGCAGTTAACACAAAGCTAATGAACTTATAATTTCCATTCTCTTCCAGTATATGCCTGCAAACACATCTATGCAGGGGACCTACATACCCCAGTACACCCAAGTGCCTGCCACCAACATGTCAGTTGAGGTATTGCCCCCAAACTGGAAACATTTACCACTCAAATAAATGCTTAAATAACTGCGGATTAATTTAATATTTGGTGCTTCTCTCTCAGGAAAGTGCCGTCCAGCAACCTGTTGCCATAGAGACACCAACAGAACATGCAACCTACTCTTACCAGCATAACAAGTAAAGAGGTGGGTTTGACTGATTCTCCCTAGTGTGTGTGTGTGTGTGTGTGTGTGTGTGTGTGTGTGTGTGTGTGTGTGTGTGTCAGTGCTGCAGCTTATTGATGATGTCTGTGCAGCTGTAGCGCTTGTTTCTAATTGGCTGATCTTGTCGCCCTGCGTTAGATCTTCATCTGGGGCCCGACTGACTCTCCAGGGGTCCCAAGAGCTGATATTCCTTGTGTGAAGAACTAGACACTCCAGGAACACAAACTGTTCCACACAAAGGACAAAAACAAAGATATTTTCTATGAACTCAGATTTTAAAACAAACTCTTTTACTTCAGACAAGCAAGGCTGGAGGACAGCAGACAGTGGGGAAATGGAAGAACGCAACAATGAGCATCTATTTTGATAACAGTCAAGTTCAAAAAGGCTTTTAGATGTGTAGCGTATGACCATTGATCATATTTTTTTTTTCTCTCTCTCTTCAAAACACTACACCGGGGAGCAAGGATGAAACCAGGAAAAGAACATTTCCACAACATGTTTTAGCTCATGTTCTGTTTTTGTAAGGTTTTGTTTTTTGATTTGTTTTTAATTTTTCTCCTTTTTGACTGATGCTTTCAGACGTTGAACCTGCCTTTTTGTAAATAGTTTTTCGGTTATTTTTTTTTGTGTTTCCAGCCTCGTTCAATTGATTGATTGGTGCAAATATTCGGAAGCAGAAAAACTGAAGTCCTTTTAGGAAAAGCTGATATTGTAAGACGATATGGTGCTGACATCGATTAGCTTCTTTCTCTCAAAAAGGCAGCAAGTTTGTCAGGTATGAAACCTTACCTGAAGTGGTCTCACTTTATTTTTTTTTTGGCACTTAAATATTAAAAGAACAAAAAAAACAAACCCCAAAAACATTTAGTTCCAACAATCTAAACAAAGCTGCAGACAATCAGAAGATTACACAGAAGAGAACATTTTAAGCTGATGTTCATTGCCGACATATTTCACAGAGCGGACTTCTTTAAAAGAGATGAATAGATTCAAAGCATTCCAGATGTTGTTATCCGAGAGTTTTAAATATCAGTTCACTTTGAGCTGCTTCACGCGATGAAATCCAAAGTTGTTTAACAGGGATCACCCAGAGCTGCCTGTAAATAGATTTAAATGTGTTCAGACTTTCTCTTGACTTCCTTCTTACATGTGATGTATTGCGTCAGTTATTTTAATAACAACATTACACCAAGAGAACATGGCATACAAAACAATGTATGTGTTCTCTTGGTGTCCTTGTTTATTTAAATTTTTATTAAAAAGGACGCAGATTCTTTCCTGAATCCCCAAAAATCACATTTTCTGAAGTGGGAATGAAATGTTGTTATTAAAGTATAAAGATGTAATTACACAGATGTGGAGATTAGCTGGTGACGCATGAATCAGTCCTGTTATATCTGCAGAAAACACTACTTAGGTGACCCATAACGGCCAGGCTATGGATGCTTTGAAACTGGCCATTGCTGTGTGTTTGCAATCTTCTTCTGCATTTCTGGTTTTTTACTGTCATGTTTTTGTTCTTAAACATTATTTAAAGGTTTCTTTTTTTTTAAATTCAGTTTTAAGACTCTTAAGATCTTATTTTTCAAAGAAGCTTTGATTTTTATTTTTGATAGTGTGTTGTGTGCTTCATAGTGAGAAATAGATGTTTTCACTTTTTTTCTTTTCTTTATATGTTTGCGTACTTGCTTTGTTGTGGTTTCAGTGTTGATGTCAAAGAGGCTTTAATATTTCAGTTCTGTCAGTGTCACCAGTGTTGGCACTTTATAGACATAACTTCTCATCATGGATGAAAATATGTATGCTAGGTTCAGATGCATTGTTACAGAGTTGCACCCCACACAGTTGGGGTTGGTGTAAGAGCAATTTATGTTGAAAACCTTGACTTACCTCATCCTGCCAGAGCAATGTAGATTCAGTTTGTGTTCAATGTTCACAGGCAATAACCAACTACAGTAGGTCTCATGGCTGATCACAGCTGGTACTGTGTCCACATCCTTTAACTCTTCCGTCCAATGTTTGGAAAACATGCCCAAGGTCTGTTGATCTATGCAATTAATTTATTATCCTTAAAAATGCAATACTACGAATATCCAAGAGACACCTCGTGTTATGACAGTGGATCGCCTCACAGTGACTTTATATTCTGGCTGACATGGCTTTTCTCTTTTTATTATAAATAATTCTTGTTTGGTTTTTGTCACATTCGTCTATGGTTCATTAATTGTTAGCAGAATTGCTACATCAAAAGGGAACTTTTCATACCAAATTCGGTTGTTTTAATAGGATTGTAGGAAAAGTAAGGACTTCTAAAATAAATATGGCAGATTTTTTTTTTTTTTTGTTTGTTTGTTTTCCCATATGTTTTGAAGGCACGTTGCCACTTTTTGTTTAGTTTAGTACAAACACAGACACCATAGCATTGTTTTTCATCATTCCACCCATTTTCGACTTTTATGGTTTGGATAAATATTGTGTCCTATCTAGTTCTTTGGTAGCTGTTACTTGTTTTCCTCCTCTTTAACCACAAAACCTTTTATTTCCAGGTGACAAATAAACCTCACGGAAATGCCTTAGATTTCACTGGAAGGGATTGTGAAGTGCTCCTCAGCTGTGTTGGGCTGTATCTCTGACTGGAATTGTTTTCATGCACTGCAAACTGTTGAAGTTTTTTTTGTAAACTCCTTTAAGATACTAGATCTATGAAGCAAGGAAATGTTGAAATGCTGATTCATTATTGTGCATTTACCATTCCATGATTTTAATCAAAAATATTGAAGTAAAAAGAAAAACCCAAATTGAATTGTGGCTTATCGCTGCTAATTTTGAAATTATTTCATCTGAAGGTCATTTAATATATAATTAAGTCAAAAATGGGGTCCGTTTTGTAACCAGTTCAGTGTCCATGAAGTTTTCTGTTGTGTGCATCAACATCTCCTCAGTAAGTGTTTGTGCCATGATGCAGGGTTTTTTTTTTGTTTTTTTCTTCTTCAGACATCCCTTCAGCTTTTAAACTTTCATCCTGGTTTGATTTTTGAACTTGTCTTTTTTTTTTTTTTTTTTTTTTTTTTTTTTTTTTTTTTTTTTTTTTTTTTTTTTTTTTTTTTTTGAATAAATTTTTTTTCACTGTGACTTGTGCTTTTGTCGTTACCTAAAATCCCCTTCACAGGTTGAAGACAACACAGGCTGTGCAGACCATGACAAAAACTTTCTGGCATGCTGAGGAAAAACCTACACATTATCCAGGCATCTTAAATGCCATGTGGCTGAAAACCAACCAACAACCACTGATCTTTGATCAATTGTCAATGGCCTTGATCAGTGGTTGTGAAAATTTGCATACAGCCCATTGTTCCTTCAGTGGTGCTAGTTTCACTCATTGTGGAAATGTACCATTTATAAGGTTGGGGAAACCTGCAGTCAGCTGAGACTGAAGAAGTCACTTGGATGAGTGATGAAATGTTTTTCCCACTGAAAATGCTATGTCCAGAATCAACCTTTTGGGATTTACTTACCTGAATGATTGAGCATGCAGCGCCCCCCGCGACCCTGAAAAGGAGAAGCGGCTGAGGATGGATGTTTAAGTTTTCAAGATTTGACTAAAGAAATGCGATTGTCACATTATGAGGACTGGACTGAAAATGAGGAGCAAATGCACCCCCAGAAAACTTTGAAAGACATTCATCATGCCGGGAGAACTATTGCTCAAGAGCACGTTGAAAACATCCCTCTCCTTGGGAGCAAAATCTAAAGAAATGCAAGGTGGCTCAACACTTAGCTTTATGCTATAAAGCTAAGTGTCTTTGAAAACACAAACCAGTTTGCATTTCTGTGAAAGTATTGAGAAAACAAAAGTCACTATACATGAGAATTTATTTCTAAAACAGACTTGAGTCTAGATAAAATAGATAGGAAATAAGTTCTTAAAAAAAGTATTTTACATTGTAGGCTGTATATGTTTTAAGTATGTACAAAGTTCAAAATATACTGAATATACCCAAAAGTTCCTGAACAAAAAGATGCAGAGATACATAAAATAGACTTTGAACCTTAATTTACACCATCAAGAAAACTGGATAAACAAATGACAAACCTTTTACCGTACTCTTACGGTGTAATTGTTTGGTTACACCTGCAAGCCAGTGCCAAGGTGAAACAACATTTGTTTTTTCATTCTAAATCATACTCTGAGGTTATGTCACATTTCTTGCTTTACTGAAATGTCATGAAGAACTGAGTAACATTCTGTCAATTTACCTGCAACAATCAGGTAATTAACTATTTTAATACCAATTTCACTTTATAATATCAAAACTCTCTGGTCCAAACACAGACTATGAAGAAGACTATGAAAGTAAAATCCACACAGCTGTTGTCACACAAACTGCAACCCTGAACTTTGTAGACATTACAGGAACACAAAAGTCCAAGTCAGTCAGAAATGGGCCTTCAAATGTCTTTAAGCTCGAGAATCCCAACAGAAAACCAGTGTATCAGCAGGTAATTGGAGAATCTATAGCAAACCAATGCGTGTCAAATATCCCACATGCTTTACCTAGGCAGGCTTGCCTAACACAAACTGAGCACGTTTAATAGCGACACCATGTGTGATGTGTGTAATCTCGTGTATGCTACCAGATTGTCCCACCATTGTCTGGAGTTCTTATGTGTGAAGATCAGGAAGGGAAAAGGAAAAAAAAAAAGACTTGGCGTTTTCACTTTTACAAATCAAATCACTGATAACATAGTACATGTTAATCAATGACAACTGCTTGTTGTAATGAACTTTCCACCTCAGAGTATGATTTGCACAAGTGTCATTTCAAAAACAGTTCTGACAGGGCCATACAAATCAAAGCATTTGAGCTGCTGGCTGACACACACACACACGCACACACAAAAAAAAGAGCTGTAGAAGTTGGAGGCAGTGATTTGTTGCTCCAGCAACATCCTTTCAGCCAGTTTTAGCTGAGATTGTCCTTTAAAAGGATGGAAATCGCTGAGCTGGTTCCTGATCAGACGAGCTGGTGTGAAAGGTGTTCCCAGAATTCAAATCTCCCATCAGTGAGTCTTTTTCCTTGGGAGCTAAACTCAACCATCATCATGATGTGTGAGGCAACTGTACAACTTCACAATTGTCATCCTCACATCACAACAGCTTGTGGGTTACGATCTCCCAAACCATCCTTTTTCTGAAATATGGCATATGTTTCTGTCAAAGAGAAAAGAGGTTACACAAATTCAAGCCTTTATTATGACTACTTACTGAACAGATACGCTCATTGATGCTGCTTGAAGTTACCTGCGTGAAAGTGATTGGTTTGTCTTTGGTAATGTAATCTGCATATTTGCATGTGAACATTCCACAGTCGCTACCATTCATTTGCTGAGGGATCTCCTAAGAGCAGGGAAAGAAAGAAGACAAGTTTGTGCAAATTGAACCTTGATTGACTTACAGTGCAAAATAACACATGACACTCTAACAAACTATCTACAAAATGTCTTGACACTAAAAGCTGCTGAGAAACTATTTGAAAATTCAGCTTCTTTCCCATTTTGATTATTATCCACCCAAACAAAAGCAAAAGTCACAAACCTAAGGAAATACTATCTTCTTTAAACATTTCAAATTATCCACGCTCCAATGACATGGCGTTCATAGCTTGTGGAGGTTTACAAAAACAGCAAAACATTGTATACCGTATATCTTCTAACAGTGGCCTGCCTCTTATTAAAGCCCGTTTCTAATAAACGCCGGTTTGAAAACATGTCACGACAAATAGACGCTGGTCTCCAATAGTAGCCAGGCGACCTTCGACCCGGAAGTCCTTCCGCGCTGTCGTTGGTCCTCATCACTCGGCCAGCTGTTTCCAATCAGCCATCATCTACGACCAGCGGCATTTAAGCTGGATGTACAGCGACCGTCGAAGTGGGATTACTACACTGAACTGGAACTGTCGGCTAGCGAACCTGCTGAGATTTTCTGGTCTTTTACTTCCTCTTGAGGAGAGTCCGGTGGAGAGAAGTTTCGGGGAGCACCACTCGTGCACTGGGCTACCACAGACAAGGAGACACTTGGGAGCAAAGGAGGAGCACAATTGGGAACTGCATTATTTGTGAACTGTTGGAATACGTTTTGGAGCTCTGTAAGTAAACGCACCTCAGTCTAAAAACCACGCCTGGGTCCGCTTTCCCTCTCACTTCCGTGACAATTCTATCTGAGACGGGAATAAGAGCCGGTCTACAACAACCGCCGGTCTTTTTTAAATGCCGGGCCGGCCGAATAATTTTTTGAATAAACACCGGGGCTACTACTGGAAGATATACAGTACTTGCAATCTCAGACTGGACTACCAACATTTTTTGTCACTACTTTAAAACTATTTGTTACCAGAAACCTAGTGAGGGCTTTACAAAACAAACAAAAAACAAAAAAACCCACAACAACAACAAAACTTTATAGATCTACAGCTACCAAATTCAACTGTAGAACACAGTGTTTGATAGAAAAGAGAAGCTAGTAAAATACCAAATAAATAAAACTATAATGAAATCCCATCTAAAATTCCTGAAACCACGAACACTTATCTCAACAACCTCATGTGTCGGACTTACATTGCGTGTTTTGCTGTGCAGAATCCAGCCTGAGGTATCCAGTTCTTTGCCCTTTTTGTCCTTACTTTCCTGTTGCAGGTATTCACTGAGAAACAAAATTAAAGCGCAAAAGTGCAATCTCAGTGAGTTAGATTTACCTCTCAAGACACATACCCCATTTAAACAAATATTGCACATCTGATACAGAAACTTACAACAATGTTTCACATGCTTCATCGTTGTTTCCTCCCATAGAATCAAAGTACATGATGGACTTCTTGCGGAAATCCACCACCTGAAAAAACAAGGTGCACAATATGATGCTAAATAAATGTTATTAAGAGATTAAACCGCTACACAAGTTGTCCACTAGGTGTCATCCCTATGTCTTGGATTAATCATAATATAGGTAGGAACCTGCAATCAAAGACATGCTGAGAGGAGAAAGCATTGCACTGGAAAATCTGCTCAAGTGAGTATTAAGAGTGACGTATTAATCCATCCATCCAAACACAAAAGGGGAAAAAGGGACTCTTTCACAAGAAACTAGTACGTTGTACTTCCAGGAGCATACATACATTAAATAAAAGATGGCCATAACCTCAATAACGTCACCCTCTGTAAGTGAAGTTTCATTATTTGGTTTATTGTAAAATAATGCAAATAATGTTCAAAGCAAAATCAAAGTCTCCATAAGTGCTTCCAAAACATTTTTTCCGATGTGAGTTAAAATATGATTTGAGAGGCATCTGTAATTTCACTATACAAAAACGCTAAAGACACTAATAGAAGATGCATTTCTGTGCCTAAATATCTGAATATTTTCAGCATTCAATGACTGAATAAAGAACTTATTGTAGTTTAGAAATGGGATGCAATAAGTGAGGGCTGGATGTTACTGAAGTATTCAGTGTGTGAGGGCAGGGCCAAGAGTTGTGCACCCCTAAACATCTTTTGGGGATTTGCCTCAATAGAAGTCAGCTCAGACAAGACGGGCTTTTGCTGTGTTGGCTCCCAAATTGTGGAATTTGTTGCCGTTTCACATTAGACAGGCCTCTTCCCAATTTGTAGATCTGCTCACAACTCTTCTATTGTACTGTGGTTTTTTGTTGTAATTTTAATTGCATTCATTTTTTATATTTATCTATATAAGGTCAAGTGAAGAAGGCTCCAGTTACACATAGACTGATCTATGACCACCTGGCAACAACAGGCCACAAAGGAAAATGTGTCTTCCCTGACTGATAAGTGATAAACTCCTTGTGATTGCTTTTGTTAGTAGCAGATTGCCACGGTAGTTTGCATGGAACATGCGGACTTGTCTGTAAACACTCACCAACTACTCTCAAAGGAGTGGTGAAACGGAAAAGTGTGAGAAAACACACACTGCTGCACTTTTGAAACACAGTGGCTCACTGAGCCTGAGCTTTTACTTTAAAAGGTGAATATTCTTCAGTCGGCTTGCATCAAACTTTTACAAGTTTCACTATCACTCAGCCAGCAGAGTTACCGTACGTTTGATGTCAAGTCTTCCATGCAAATTACAACCTACCACAGCAATCTCAGAGCGACAAGAAAGTGACATTTTTCGTTTAGCACCTCCTTTGCAACCTCTAGTGGAAGCTAGGTGAAATCAGAGGTTGCATAGGCTCATTTAACACTAAGCGCCTATGTACATTTTTATACCATGTATTATTACAGGTCCAATAATCAAGCTGTATTTATTTGTAAAATTTTGGCTTAAAGTGAAAACATTCAGCTTTAGATAATTCAGAAGAACCCAAACACCATTAAGGAATTACAGCCATTTTAAACACAGTTCCCTGTGAAACTGCAGTATGTACCTTGAAGTCTACAATAATCATGTAACTCTGACATAACATATGTATAACACTGACAAAAGTAGGCCTGTTTATGCTCATCCTTTAACCTTTAGATTACTTTCTACAACAGCCATTGGGACTTACAGAAAGGCACCAGTGCACCCCCAAGTGGACAGGAACCAACAAGATGTCTTTAGAGAAGATGTCCATCTTTTTGGTCCAGCGGCGGACAGCAGAATAGCCACTGCTGCGCAGCTTGGGATAGAAAAAAGTGTTGAACGTATTGACTGTTGGCATGTTGGAATCCTTGCTGCGCTCAACCAGCAGGTTCATGTAGAAGTTGATCACCTGGGAAATTAAAGAGAGACAGTTTAGATCAAGTGGACATGCACTACTATGCACTAATTTGTTTAGTTGTGAATCATGAAACTAATCATGTACACTTTTGTTTGTTTGTTTTGGGTTTGTTTTAAACAGAAGATGTAAAGAAACAGACATTTTCTTTTTCTGTACATCTTCTGAGGTTCTCGAGGGGGCAAATCAGGGCAGGTAGGCAGTATATTCCTCAAGGCAGGACATTACATTGTTCTTCATCCATGTAGCCACATTGCAACTGTGATTTTGAACCCCTTCAGCTACACTCTTGACTGTGTCAACAAGATCTCTCTCTTTTTTTTCTTCATTTGAATACAACATTTACACACCTCATCATTGAGCCAGTTGAGGTTGCTGAGGGTTTGCAGGTCTTTACGTGTAAGGCTGAGACCAAAACCTTCACTTAACACTTCATGAGGGTTGCTCCCTCTCAGCACTCTGTTCACTTCAGCCTCCATTTCCTTAAGAGGAAGAATGAGACAGTATACATGTATAAAACCATGAAATAGTACTTACATTTTATATGGATTTGAATGCAATTTAGATGATAAAAAAATTAGCCTGACAATATGCAAGGACAATAATTAAAACTCCCTTCATAATCTTTATCAGAATATTATTAGTGCTGTCAACATTAAATGAGGAAACTTAACAGAACCAACAAAGAGCACTTAATTTTCAAAAGATTGTAGAAGAAATCTCTGCACATGTATCATTAAAATGTAGTTGCTCTTTAGTTGCAGGTTTTACTTTCTAAAAGATAAATACTAGTTAGAAATCATACTTTCCTGTGACAGTCTGTTGTGGTCACTCATCTAAATAAATATATAATGAGCTGTGCACGTACATTAGGATACAATTTCCATACCTCTGTAATTTCAGGGAATTCTGGTTTCTCTTCCAAAGACTTCTCTACTTTTATCACAAGATTCAAAGGAACCTCTTTCTCCAAAGGAACTCGAACACAGACCTCGACATCTGGGCTACGCTGACCCTCGTCAGACAGGCGCTGAGGACCAGAAATTACAAAGAAAATTAACGCAAAAGGAAAAATAATGAACATGCCAAATGTTAACCCAAAAAGGTTTTGTGGGCGATCACTCACCTGTTGCAGCAGCTGTGCAGCCAGAGCTTCTTGCTCTTCTATCTGTCTCCTTCTTTCCCTCGCCCGAGAGTCATACATACTTGTCCTACAGGAAGGTATTTTTGCACTATTCAAATGTTGTGTAAATTAAATAAATAATTTAGACAATAGCATGCTTTGTAGTACACTTACAATTCTTTGATCCATAACTCAGCTTGGAAACATGGCACACTGTTAAAACAGAAGTTTATAGAGATGAGATGTGTATAAACCTTAGTTGTGCTGAAACATTTACAAAATCTACCTAAACACTTAATACACATACACTGATTTTTAAACAAAATAAGAAAACAACTTGAAACATTAGTCTATATATATATGCCTCTGTTTGTATTATGTTTAACCAAGTTACGCCTCAAATAGCAAGCCTGATCAAAAGAAATACTAACCTCGAGCTGTCTTGCTTTTTACTTTTTTTCTCATCTACAATAATTACAGAGTCGCCATCATGAGCTGTAAGAAAAGGCAAGAAAAAGACCCACGATCAAACACCAAGTAACGTTTAATTCACTTACAATAATATTGTTTGACACTCTCCCCATTTCCATCAAGGACTCAGCATAATTACCTGATGACTGTGTGTCCTGAGAAGAGTTATCCTGCAGAGCTGATGGAGAAGGAGCTGATGTGTGAGTAGCTCCTCTACTGGAACTGAGGTCCCTGTCCGGAGACCATGTCTGGATCCCTTGCTTGCTAGGGGCCCCCAGTGGACTGGGAAGGTTGCTGGAGCACTGGCTAGAGACTCCCCTGGGGCTGGCGGGACTGCTGGGCCCCTCTGATGTTTCTCCTGCTGGTGACCCAGTTGGAGAAGAGAACTGTAGCAGTCTGCGGCTGGTGGTCAGGAAGCTGGTGCTAATGGGACAGTGACAAGTAGAATGGTACAATGAGTGACTCATCTGGAAACAACATGATTACAGTAAAGTGGGGTAGGTTGTTCTGTTCCTCACATACCACAGCTACATCTTTGTTTATTAATTACTACTAATAGTAATAATGATGTTGTCCACACCAGGAATAAAAGATCCCCATTTAAGTCTCTGGCTCAACGCACACGAAAGGCATGTCATTCCATGCTAGGCAAAATAAGAAGATACAAAAACTACCTTTCATGCCTTTCGTGTCCCCATTATATCTCATTACACATTTTTAGCAAGAAGAATGTGCCATTGATTCAATACGTACAAATCTCTGTGAGACCTCACAATATTGTGTGAGCTGCCGTTGTGGAGATAAGAAGACTGACCACCAGAAACCATAGTCAGAAGTTGCCTGTAGACCTCCTTCTCCTCCTCTCGAACAGACTGATTGATAAAGGAAAACCCCAGTATGAACACACAGACATGCAACAAATAGATAAAAAGGAATCAAACAGTTCATTACTGTTCTCATAAATGACCTCCTGTGCTGTGCAGCGGGGCCTGGTCTTGGGTAAGCAGCCTGATGAGGTACTGTGTGTTGGGCTCTGCACCACTTTGATGGGAAAGATCTTCTCATACATGCTGGTGCAAGAACTGCTTGTTGCACCTACTCCACTAAACAAACTGCAGACAAAATTTTGGAATTAAAAAATAATAATCATTGAATATTGCTGACATGTTACAATAATAAATAATTTTACAAGCAGCAACTGATAAACATAATTTTCTGTCAGACACATGCGCGCGCGCGCACACACACACAGACGATGTAAGGAATACTAGAATACCTTTGAGTTCCATGCATTCGGAGACTTAAAGGCCTGCCTAGCCGTGGAGAAGGCTGCCATTTAGGGGTGATGGAGGGTGGCAAATTAACTGAATGCCCATTCGTTTTTGGCACCTCACGATGGGTAGGACTCATGCACACTTGTCGCCTACAAACTTTTGATCCCGTACTTGACTTCTCATTACGCAACCACTCTGGAATACAGGGAGAAAGTACAGTAAAAGTTACAGCCTGCACAGGCGTTTGAAAACTTAAATGCAGATCACAGATCATCATGATTAACACCTGATTTAAGTTTCAGTGCAAAATCTACTCCATAACCAATGATGTAACCTGACGTGCATCTTCAGAGACTCCAACTACATGTTGGGTCAATATAGCCCGCAATTATTGTGACTGGCCTGTTCAGCACCATCAAGTCCTTTGCATTTCAGTCTACTTTTTCGACACACTTCTTGAATTTATCACAGAGAATAACAATCATCCCTTTAGTACAAGCAATTATAATCACAGCGTCAATTTCAGGACTCAAAAATGTAAGCAAATTAAGGAAGGGCCATTGCTGGAACTATCGGTTTGGATGTCAGGGAATGTACAAAGAAGTGGAGGGGACAAATATGTTTGCCCCGGAGGAGAAAAAAACAAACAACACAGACCGGGGGACACAGAAGGAAACAGAGTCCCACCATTTTTTAATTTCTTTCTTCTTTTTTTTAAGTTCAGAAACACCGGGACATGACCACAAGGTAATTAACATGTAATGCAGCAGCACCAGCACAAATGCTGGCAACAACAGCAGCTACTTATGTAGACTACATCATAGGTTCTACAAAAATTCCCTGCAGGAGTCTAAATCAGCCCTTAATACTGCATTAAATTCTAATACTACTTTATATAGTAATACTACTTTATATATAGCTATAATACTCATTTATTATGTAACAACGCCTGTTATATTGTTACTATCAAAATATTATCTGCAATGCTGCTGAAACTAATGTCACTGTGTAACCGTACAAATACTCTGGACCTAACATACTGGAGATTACTGGCAAATTAGTGTTTATGCAATTAAGTAGTACAAGAGCAGAAATGGGTATGAAAATCACAAAGCCCATGCAGTCTGATACAGTACATTTGCTAAAATACTGCCAATTAATTACTGTAGAGTAAGACGTTATTACTAACAATAGACTTTAGAAGTTGTCAGACAATTTGAAAGACATACTTGGAATCTGAAAGCTCTTACAATAGCACTGTCCTGGAAAACACTGTAATTCAACTGGTGCCACAACACCCAGTGAATGCTTTAAAATCCTTTTAGTTTTAATTATAGTTGCTTAAAGTGGACAGCCGTCCCAAAGGATGGAATTTTGGATAATCCTGCATATGCCCATCACTATTCAGCTCAGTTTTATTAATACAAAAACTTTTGCAAAGTTAGCAAATGTTAAGCTTACCAGATTTTGACGTTTTCCACTCCAAAGTTGTTGAGGGAGCAACAAATGTCTCATTCTGAGAATTCCTGTCAACGATCTAAATCCAAACACATACAAATTAAATAAAATTCATGTGTGCCAACAGTCTTTACAGGGACACCCATAAATCTGCACCATACCGGCCTCCCTGTCCAAATTGGTGATGTCAAGGGGCGTTGATGAGGCTCTCCAGGTGGCAAACCAGGGGAGGTAGGCAGAATATTCCTCAAGGCAGGGCTTACATTGTTCTTCATCCATGTAGCCACATTGGAGCTGTGATTCTTAACCCCTTCAGCTGCATTCTTGACTGTATCGATAAGATCCCCTGTAGAAATTTCAAACAGACAGAAAATGTGTGCCTATACTCTCCACAATTACACACACAACATACGTAACAAAGTGAGTGAGTTTCTACTTACCCATTCGTGATTTCTTTATCACCAAGCCATCTTGGTCGATGTTATGGCCATCTTCCAAACTTAAAAGAAAAACAAACGGTATCCTATTAACGATATGCTACCTAAATTTTTGTCAAACTATAGATCACGGTTAAATGGGCAGTGAGCTAAAACACTTCGGTAACACAAACACTGTACTCATAGTTCTGTTTGGCTTTAAGCTTCTTGGCTTTGGTAACCAAGGGAGTTCAGATATATCTGGTCGTACCATTCAAACGGTCTTTTCCTCCTCATCTGACCATCTCTCGGTGTGGGTTGAGCATGTGGGTGTTCGGCAGCTGGTACACCATTGCGAAGATTGGCGACGCTCGTTTCTATCCATTCGCAGATTTTATTCAACATGGCTCAAAAGTTTTGGAAATAACGACGCTAGTTTAAAAGATAAACCGTTGTCACTGATTTGAGTCAGCCTTAGTGTCAGTGTAGTCAAACCCAATTAAGCTAATGTGCTTTTTTTTCGACCGGGGAAAGTTAGCCGAGAACTCTTCAAACACCAACACTCCTAACAAATGCCATTCTATTTCCACACGAACGCTCGCAAAATCGCCTGCTATTTAGCTTAAAATTAGCTAGCTACCTAACTAGCGAACTAGGCTAACTACCCTGCTAGCTAACGTTGTTAGCTACACGGCTAATTTATGAAAGTATGTTTAAATTCCAAGGGGAATGCGATAAGTCGCAACCGACGCGTTCAGGAAAACGAAAATCATGTTGGGTTACACCCTAACTCATTTATATATCCGTAACGTGACAATAAATTGTAAATAAACTCGTTGAAGAATAACATCTCCCGCTTCTTCCTCATTCAAAACCACAACATGGCTGAACCGAGTGTCTGACCATCGTACATTGTGATTGGGTGACTGGAGGTTGTGAATTCCAGTGTACCTAAGCCTAACTGGTCGATCGCCGAATGGTGGGACGCGTTAGGCTTCTGGTTAACGGAGGGGCTCTGACGTTTAGAATTACGTCACAGCCGTAAGACTAGACTTTTTGATACAATCAACGCGCACTAAATCCTGTGAATGTCTTCTACTAATCAGTTGCCTTTGACCTCGATGGAGAAAGCAATGAGGTCAAGGACAGGGATGAATGACAGTTATTTCGTTTTCCATAATTTCGTAATCATAATTTCGTTCTACATGTACAATGACAATGAAGTGCTATTCAGTTCTGTTCTTAAAGAAAAAAACCGTGTGTTACTCAAAACATGCGATTACACTTACGGAACTGTTCGCATCCCAAGTGGATTAATGTAAATGAAATGCCATAATTTCACACGTTTCTTTTTTCTTTTTTTAATCTTAAATTAAAGTGTTGCCAGATGCCTTTTTTTTTTTTTTAAGTTCTGCAACCCACAATAAACCGATTTGTTCCACAATAGACACACCAGTAAGGATCCATCCATCCATCTTCTGCCGCTTATCCGGGGCCGGGTCGCGTGGGCAGCAGAGAAGCCCAGACCTCCCTCTCCGCAGCCACCTCCTCCAGCTCACCCGGGGGAACACCAAGGCGTTCCCAGGACAGCCGAGAGATATAATCTCTCCAGTGTGTCCTGGGTCACGCTGGAGAGGACACGTGCAAGTGTTTCTATAGTATATTACAAGTGAACTGTAAAAGTGGATTGTCTATTCTGGCGATGACCTTGGGATTGTACAATAATAATGATAAATAGGAGTCCCAAAAAAGTTGATTATGTTCATCTGGACGTACCGTTTTCTATGGGAGAATTTTTTTGTCACTCATCCAAGTGACTTCTTCAGTCTCAGCTGACTGCAGGTTTTCCCCAATCTTATAAACAGTACATTTGCATAATAACTGAAACGAGCACCACTGAAAGAACAGTGGGCTGGGAGGTCAGTTCCTTTATCATTAATATGCAAATTCTCACAAACATTGATCAACAACCACTGATCAAAGGTCATGAGTACCATTCATAGAGAGTTGGGTAATGGCTGCAATCACAGCATTGTAAGATGGTGAAAGATGTACCCTTAGGCCCCCTCCTTGATTAGAGATGGTCTTTCCCTTTTCATGTAAATGGCCTCCTTGACTCCGCGCTCAAAATCCTGCAGTTTGGGGAAAACCTGCAGTCAGCGGACACTGAAGAAGTCATTTGGATGAGTGACGAAACGTTTCTCCCATGGAAAACGTTACGTCCAGATGAACAGAATCAACTTTTTGGGATTTACTTACCTGGATGATTGAACGTGCATCAAGACAATAAATAGGAGTCTTTATCAACACATACACTCACTGGACACTTTGTTAGTATGCGATTTAACACCCTTTTGCTTTCAGAATTGACTTCATTTTTCAACAGTGCTTGAACTATTCCTCAGACATTTTGGCCTATTTTGACATGATAGCATGTCAAAATAGACACAATTGATTCAGTCTCCCATACTACCACATCCCAAAGTCACTTGACTGGAACAAGATCTGGTGACTGAAACCAAGAAACTGGTTTGAGATTACATGGTCAGCAAATACTCATCCAAATGTTGCAATAGGAATTGAGACACATCAGACCAGGCAACTTTTTCCAGTCTTTTGATGTCCAATTTATGTGAGCCAATGTGAAGAGCAGCCTCTGTTTCTGTTCTTAGCTGACAGAAGTGGGACCTGGTTTTCTGCTGCTGTAGCTTGTCTGCTTCAAGGTTAAAAATGCTGGGCATTTAAAGATGCTCTTCTGCACTACTTGCTTATAAAAGTGGTTATGTGAGTTACTTTTGACTTAATTTCAGCTTAAAGCAGTGTGGCTTTTCATGACATCAGCAAGGCATTTCCTCACAGAACTGTTGCTCACTGGATATTTTCACTTTTGTGGACCATCCTTGGTAAACCCTAGAGATGGTTGTGTAGGAAAATCCCAGTAAATCAGTAGTTTCTGAAATACTTTACCTCTCTTTCATTATTATTATCATTATAATGCTCATTTAGAACTTCTAAACAATGCGTACATGCCTAAATGCAGTGTTGCTGTCGTGTGATTGGCTGATTGGATATTTGCATTAACAAGCAATTGAACAGGTGTACATAATATATTGGCAAATCAGTGCATAAGTTCTTTTAGAATTTGCTACTTAAGCCAGTCCCAGCTGCCAGTCTCACATCATTTTAGGCCCAGTATAGGGGATGCCTAAAACTACCAAACCCATGAACACAAACTTAACAACAATAAATGTAAATGAGACGGATGAAACAAGATGCTTTTAGCACAATTTATTTAATCAGAGAGAACCATGATGACAGTCATACACATTCACCCTATATTACATTAACATCTAGCGTGAAATGCAGGGTCTTTCTAAAACATGAAACTGCATCAATGGAATAAAAAAAAGGTTATCCAAGGCCACTTTAGAAGACTTATATATTCATTTTAAGCTTAAAGCTCGCTACACATTTGATATCACACACTTTCTAAAATACATCTTTCTGTCTTAAAAAAATAAACTTCAAATCTTGTGAAATATAGCGTTCAAATCCCTCTCTAAGTACAGGCCTTATCAAAAATAAAAGTCAATCCATACACATATGGCACTGTTATGTTTATATTTGACTATTTCTCACCACTTCAAACCAACTACAGAAGTGTACATACAGACCCCGAAAAACTATAATGCTGAGAATGAAGGATTGGTCAAACTAAGTACTATTCATGAAAAACAATAATTTAAAAGAGTTCAGATTCAAATGCAATGACATACCATAAACACAACTAGGTGAATACAGTGTAATATCATACTGACCAAACGGTGTACAACATTAACATAAATCAACAAGTCCAAGGCAGAAATCAATAGCAAAATCCAACGTTAAATAAATAAACTTTTTTTAGATTGTCATTCAAAATCCAGAGAACGTGTCGCCTACACTTAAACTGTTGGACACAGTGGAGTTTCTTGTAATTCACAGTAGTAAGACAACAATAGATGTGATTGAAAACAGGCAAATTAGAGTCTTTTAAGCCTTTTTAAAGTTTCATTTGTGCTTCCAGTTGTCCCCATAAAGACCCACAGCAACAGTCCAGTGATGGAATGACTGAATTTGGCATAGTTAGTTTGTTTTAGGGTCATGCATAATGTATCTCCTAATGACTATTGACATCTATTATTTGCAGGAAATTTATTATACCTATGCAAGCATGACTATAACAGACCCATATAGTTTTATATGAACACTCACAGTCTGATAACGCTGCATGAAATGAAGATGATCACTGATCATTTAGGTGTTTCTGGGTAATTGCCCATAGTTTGGGTCATGGGTTCACAAACATGCTAGAGACGATGGAAACGTTATAGACATTTTGCGTGTGAATACTTACATACCCCAGAATTGGTGTTTACTTGTACAAAGTATTGACAACCTCATCTTTAAAAGGCAAAATAAATAAATAAAGCTGTTGTAACTGGGAGCCTCGCCACCACTATCAACAACACCTTAAAAGACTCTTTTTATGTTTGACTACATTTCTGTATATGGTGCAGCTCTTGTCGACAGGTTTACTCTCGCTTTGTTCCAAAGATTTGGAGGAAAAAGGAGAAGATATAGACGATATCCAGGTAGATGTTGAGTGTGGCGAAGACGTATTCTTCTGGACTCATGGTGTATCGCTTGTTCCCCATAAGGAGTTGGGTATCAAATGCCAAAAACTGCAACACATAATAATAAAAAAGGCAAAAACAAATAACTCAGTTTTTATTTTGTTGGTAGGCACCTACTGTATGTGCTCTATTAAATGTGACTGGGCCTTTTAGTAATAGGGCATCTGTATTTATATGCTCACCATGGTAAACAGTATAGCTCCCAAGGCAGCATAGGTGGCATCCAACCATGGTACCTAAATGACACATATTCATTTATTAGTTGTGATTCCATATACTAATTTACAATGAGCAATCAGCTGGAATACTATTATATTTTTATTATATGTTCTGAATTTAGAGTTGAGTCTGTATTACTTTGAAATCATGTACTCATTTGAGGGACTTCATTCATTTTTAATATTTTAAATACTGTAGATTTAAGTGTGCAAAACTACTGCCAAAGCAAAAGGTGTGTGCGTAAAGAATCTAAAATGTGAAACAAATGTTTCTTTATTAACCACCTAATTCCATGTTGTTGTTGTTGTTTTATCTCTCCAGTAGGCTACTGTGCTACATGACAGAAAATAATAACAATTCAAAAAAACCTTAAATAACAAGTTGGGTCCAAACTTGTGTCTGCTGTCTTAAATCATGTCTGTTATGGTGCAATCAGCTAACTCATGTTTACCTGACAGAAAAATGACGTGATTATTGATTTAGTTTGATCACACTTACATATTGGAACGGGAGGACAATTGCCAGCACCAGGCCAGAGATGAACATCACCATGCAGAAGACAAAAAGCACACCTTGGTATGTGGTCACATCAAACTGCAAAGGAGAAAGCTCATCAAATCAGACATATGTTAGTCAACATGTAGGAAAAGGTGATAGAGGGAAGTTAGATTCACTATTGCACAGAAAAAAGAGCATTTTGGTTTTCTCACCTTAGTTTGAAAGCTAAAGACCGTGACCAGGAGACAGACTGCTGCTGTGATGCCCAGACACATCACCACGGACTTGGTGTTATAAAAGCTGTTAAAACAGCAAACGTGCAAAATGTTACGCAATTGGTACCACAGGGTAGGGGGTTCAGGATACTGGTACACTTTTCTTGATTTTAAGTTTTAAGTGGGCTAAAAAGTACTGACACAGAGTGAATTATTCTGCTAAAATAAAGTATGCTAACTTTAAATGGACATGCTATAAAGAAAATACACTGCTGGCTATAATTATTTGACTATAAAATCCATGAAAAAGACAAGAAGACAATCTAAAGAAGGCATGCAAAATATACCTGGACAACATCCCTGTCATGTAGGAGAGTGAGAGAGTCTGTAACATAAGACAGTCAGTTGGAAAATGTAGGCATGTTGCACAAATAACTTCATAACAAATAATATCACCTTTAAAAAAAAATCTCTATATATTTATTGTTAGATTTCCAGAGTTAACTTGCAAAAAAGTCAAACTTTCAAATGCACAAAATAGTGAGTTATATCTCACTGCTATGAAACACAAAAAGGTCACAGAATGTGTAAAGCACGGTCATATTTATTAAAAAGATAACACATATCAGCGATATACTTACGAAGATGACGAGCAGAATCAGATTCCATGGAAACTGTCTCCTGTAGGGATAAACAAAGACCAGCGTTTCAATATTTGATGTGATTTCATTGTTTCCACACGATGTGCATTTCCCTTTTGATAACTTCTACCTCACCTTGGTGCAGAGCAGCAAGACAAGGTCAGATAAGTGACAAAGAAAACAGCACTGTAAAACAACAAGAATATTGTTAGATAAGACATTAACACAAAATAAGTGTACACTTCTGAGTGATGGTGTTACTTACTAAGAGGCCCAGTACCACCCAGGATTTGTCTGAATGTAGTCCTTCACAGGGTCACTGTAAGAGAGCGGCTCAAGTAAGTGTGCTACCCACCGAGGCTTATACAAATTCAACATGAGAAGATACTGGAAAACAATTTGCTTCCACCAGACACTCACCAGAATGTGAACAGAGCCACAATTGAGATGGTAACCAAGAGCTGGATCATCAAGATGCTGTAGACCTTAAAAAAAAGGAAAGTATTTGTTCTATGTACTGGCCTACAAAGTATATACAAGCACATGATCAGCACATTATCAGTGATGCGCTGCATTCACAGTCACAGTCTTATCATCAGTAAGCACTATAGGTAATTAAGCTTTTTCATACCTTTCGGATGAAGACCCTCCTGATGTTGCGATCATCCCAGTTAAATTCTGTGAGCATCTCGACATCATTGTAGCAAGGAGCACTGATGCCTAAAGGGACCATCACAACACATGTTTTAGACAACATCTGCTTATGTAATCCCATCACTAACACACCAACTCAACACCTGGCAAATATTTTAGAGTGTAAGATGAAGGACTGTTTAAGATAAAGACATACTATGATTTTACATATAAGGATAAAAAGCAGTCATACCTGCCGTAGCTTCCTCATAGCTTGGAGGTGCGGGCGCCACCAAGGCCTCTCCACTGGAAGAGCCGTTGGTGGTCTTGTTTGCAAGTGTCAGCTGGTTGGATACAAGATGAGCACTTTGTTATCTTCATATTAACACTTTGGTTTCAAGGAAGAGCAAACCATGTGTTTTTTTCTGACCATTCCCTATGTTTGGACTTGTAGATTTTGGAGGACTTGTAGATTTTTGATAGGTGTTGTACTATACCAGGATGAACTGTGCCAGTTTTGGAGTAATGACTAAATAAATATATAACAACAACAACAATAATAAATATTGTTAATAAAAACAATAAACCGCTATAATTAACAGGTAAACATAAGTGTAAAACTATTCAATTTCACGTTAAAGTTTAATTTGGTGCTTTAAATTTAAATGAAACCTAAGATCACAGTACCGATGACCTAACCCTCAGCTTAAATAACAGCTGCTTTTAATAATTAACACGGGGACATCAAGCTGCCTTGTCAAAATTTCACTGGGATACATCACGTTTTAACCCATTTTGAGTTTTTGTAATTGTAAGTATAACGGATTGACAGGTGTACGCAAATGCAGCCGTCAGCTGTAAAGATCTATATTTAAAAGATAGAAATTGTCCCTGTGTGTGTTTCTGATCTATATCGTTAGTTTGGAAAAGATAATAGACAGGCGATGTTAAAGAAAAAGATATACACAATGTTAAGTTTAAAACAATCATAATCCAGAATCCTCAATGACTGATATAACCCTCTGGATGTAACCATACAGCTAGGTCTACACAAATAAAGGTTGTCATGGTGATGTGGCGCATTTGCTAAAGTATCCAGCACACAATATATGAAAAATCCTTTGAATATGAAAATAAATAAATTACGTAGATGAAGATCTCACTAATGAGAAACCCCATGCACCAGCTGTCCAGTCCTACAGAAAATGTGACGGTGCAGGGCGCAATATTAGTCATTCAAGTAATTGCTTCTATTACTGAAAATGACCAAATCCACTTTCGTCTACAAGTCCGCATTGCCATTACGCACCTGGCAATAATGGGACTATATTTTTAATGATTGATTTCCACCTCTTCATTAAATCCTAACTGAATAACGATATTAAAGCTCATACCTTGCCCTGTGTCATGATGCCCGTCTGTTGTCCAGCAGTAGGTCCCGGTGCGTATTCCACGGTAGCGTCTCCTTTATTCTGATATTTCTCGGAGTCTGGCTAGACTGACAGCTGTGAAAAAGGACTCGGACTGATGTGCTCTTCTTGCCTCTTTAGACTAAATACCCAACCTCTGACGATACAGTGATGTAATCCAAAAACAACCCTCAGACTCGTGCAGACACCCCCCTCCCTCACACACAGAGGGATGTTCTAGCAGCATCCAGATGAAGTTGCACCATAGAGAAACGCTGGGACTGTACCACAGCACCAGGAAAATAGGGAGTACGGATCTCTGCATGATGCGTTATGAGGACAGAAGTCCAGACGAATCTGGAAATATGGTCCGCAGCAGAACCAGGACAGCGGGGGATTTGCAGGGTACAGTGAAATTTCCAGATTTTCAACACCAGTTAAGATTTTCTCTTTCCTGTTCTTGCATCTGAATGCTGTCAAACATGCTTTTAGTAAACATCTGACAATGAAATTCAAATCACATCATCAGTATTCTTAACAGTTAGTTAAAATAATTATGAATGAATCTGAATGGAGATTGTTTTTAATGAAGTCAAATCAAAGTGGGGTTTTTTTTGTTAAATCTTTTAAAAAAATAGGCCAAAAACAACAAAATAGGCATGTTACATAATTTTTAATGATTTGTAAGCCCCTGTTTAATAAATGTTATAAAAACAACCATATGCCACAAAATAGAACTCCCTCCCAATATGATTTAAATAAAATTGTTAAAAGTGTAACAAAAACACAAAGAACATCAAAACAAAGCATTGTGTAGATGACACAGGAAAGACATTCAAAGTAAAACTGCTGCTTGCTTGATTTAAAGACCCCCACAGCAAAAAAAAAAAAAAAAGGATCCTGGTCAACATACATACAGGAACTAATGCACTGTGGAAAAAAGAAAAGAAAATAGTAGACGCTAACATTTATTTACTAGTCTACATACTAGCCGTTCCCTAATTTCAAATATGCATTCAGCTCTCTTTAGTGAAATCTTTTCAAGTCTGTCTTTAAGCATTAGATGAAGGCTCAACATCAAATCTTCTTGAGATTCTGTCAGGTGAAATTAAATATCTCTTGTTTAACAAATCATGCCACATCCTTACAGACAGAAACACTTCTGGAATAATTAGTAGAATGATACAAAGAAGTATCAACCAAGTTTCAAACAGTTTAATTGACAAATGTTCCCAAAGACATTAACAAACATCTGTAACCAATAAACGATAAAGACTTAACATGACATAAAATGTTCAACGTTTTTACCAAAACACCCCACAATTTTATTCAACTCTGCATTTGGCAAAATGTGCACTTAAAAGTAGTCCAGTCAAATACGATGCCTCTAGGTTCCGTTAGACAAAACTGAGATAGTACATTTTAAACCAGACAAGCAGGAATGGACATGTGGTCGATCGACTCGTTACATTTCCCATTCGGCTCTGTTTCCCTCCAGTCTCAGGTCTGTGTCATTTCTACCCAGGGTGAAAAGACTGACCACAGCCATCAGAGCTGCCAGCATCATGACGGCACAACCTCCAAACATGTGTCTGGTGCCCCCACCACCCTCCCCTCCACCTGTTCCTGATACCTCCCCGTGGAGGGCCAGCAGCCCTAAGCAGGCCAGCAGGTGCAGAGGCAACCGGAACCAGGCCAGCACACCGGCCCGCTTCTCCTCTGGGATCACCCTGCCCTGAAGAAAGCTGACAGCAGGGAAATAGAGACCACAGGCCAGCTCCAGCAGCAGGAAGGCCAGAAAGGATTCATGAGGTCTAGGTTGTCCTGGGGAAGTGGAAAAAGTTAGCATAAAAAATGAGAAGAAGGCCATCAGCACAGCAAGGCAGAGTACGTGCCCAGGCTGTAGACGATATTGGGTTGAGGTGGCTAGGCGGTATAGCAAGGATCCAACCATGCTGGCAGCCATCAGGCAAGAGAAGACTATTCCTAAAGGAGGCCCATGAGGGTCCAGTACTGGGGTCCACAGGAAAACAAAAATGTAGAGGACACTTTCAAACAGAGCCTGGACTCCCCCTAAGAGCATGACTCTCCTGTCTGACAGCAGGCAGCGCAGTCCCTCGTGGCAGCTGCGTGAGAACCGTGCTTTTGCAGACAAATGGGTCACACCTCCATTTGGAGTGCCAATGAGCAGAGTCTGTTTGTCTACTTCAGGAACCTCTTGAGCCTCTTCCTTGCCCCAGTCAGTCAGGACCACCCAGCCACAGCAAGCCAGACAAGGGACTGCGAGGAGAAAGGGGGCTACTGGCCCAAGGTGGAGCCACTCAGCCAGTAAGTTAGCCACCAGCCCCGCACCCACCGCGAGTCCGTGGTTCCAGGTAGCAGCTTTGGTGAAGGTGCTGGGGATCCACTCCTTGGGAAAATCGTGGACATCAACATGTCGGTGCACATACCAGGCTTCAAATGCGGTTGATAGCAGTGATGTGGACAGGCCCCCCAAGATGCGGCCCATAATCAAAACAAAGTAGTCTCTGGAAAGCTTGGTGAGACAGCAAGCAGAGTAGGAGAAGCAGAACAGAAGACAGGTCTGCCTGCGGCCCAAAGCCTGAGGGAGCCAGGCTGCAAAAGGAGCAATGAGAACACAAGAGGCCAGACCACATACATACAAAATGGCTATTTGAGATTCCAGGAAGCTGTAGTGGCGGTAAAGTTTATAGAGATAAGGACCCTGGAGCCAGTCTGCCCACAAAGCCAGAAGGTATGCCCTGAGGAATATTGTCTGGAAGCCACGGAAAGCTGGGTTGGCTACAGCTGTAGGGGTGGACTGAGGTGGAGTGAGGCGGCGTGCCGTAAGCTCGAGGCCAACGCACAGGGCAAGCAGGAAAACTATGGCAAGATACGCTGTCACCAACATGCTGTCATGAAATGCTGCCACTGGAGGTCAAAGCTGAGGTATCGGGGGATTTACAGCACTTTTCTTTCTGTTTCTCAGCGCCTGTGGGGAGACAGTGGCCAAATTATTACAGTCAGACGAGCGTTCATGAGTTAGGAGCTCGGCATCTTCATTCTTGCTGAACTTACAACAACTTAAAACAACAACATTTTGACAACTCAAAAACAAAGACTCCCTGTAGATATGACACTGTAATTTCAATCTTACCTACGTCATTGATTAAACCGCTAATTTACGACAGTTAAGTCCGCTTAAAACAAGCAGATAATTCTCAGCAAACAGATGTACCTGCATGCTATTATTATTTAGCTAAGGCTAGCCTGTGAGCTAACCTGCCACTAATAACAACAGCTCCTGTTCGTGCTGTTATGCCCCACGTTTCCACTACTCTATCATTTTATATGAAATAGCTTACCGTAACGTTTAACGGTGGTCCCATATTATTATTACTGAGGCGTAAAACGGTGATGGCATGTGAAGCAATTAAGTGACAGCAATTGATACGTGGAAGTGAGCACTCGCTAGCACACCATCCGCTTCCGGGATCCGCATTACATTATTTTACCAGAAGGTGGCACCCTTACTTCACTTTGTTGGGAAGAAGGTGGTTTGTGCTTCTAGACATCTTGTATTTCAACTTTATAATCTATCTATTGTTTCCATTGCAAT
>VURO01020330.1:0-16568 GCA_015108175.1 Pelvicachromis taeniatus
GCGTCGTCACTTTCAAAAAAACACATGGCGGCAGCGAGTAGCGGTAACATGTCGACTTAAACCACGCCCCCCGAACACGCAGTTCTACAGTATGGGGATATTTTAACCAAACAGGAAGTGATTCAGTCTTTGCCGGCTTTGTAAGGTGGAAATGGCCGATCATAAAACGACCGTAAGTTTTCAACTTTGTTATTAACGCTGGTTTTTACCCTTTAATTCATCCAGACACCCCCCACGTAGACACACACTCAGAGATAAACACCCAACCTCCGTAAATGCAAAACTCATTTAAGCTGCTTAGCAGTAACAAATATCATTAGATTAATCGATGCATCGAAAAATTAATCACTAGATTCATCAATTCGGAAAATAATCGTTTTGCCCAGCCCTAGCGCCAAATTATGTTCAATTATTCAGGGTGAAACATGCTAACTCTGGTGATTTTCAGACATTTTATCACCAGGAAAAAACAAATGCATCCATCTGTTATCCATCCATGGTCTCTTTACATTATTCTGTATGGTGCAAACACACGCCTGTAAAGTACTAAAAGAACAGGGTTCGTTGTGTGTGGCCGAGTTATCCACATCAGGGTTTTTATTAGGATCTAAATGACTTAAAAACACTCCAACGCAGCCCGTATGGAGCTTACTGCCGGGTTTCTCTTCTTTTAAGCATATTTTTTCCATTTCCTTCTCTCCTCCTGTTCTAGATGCCGACTGACAGCGACAGAGACATGGCCATGCCGCGGATGTTCATCTCCAGCACACCGTTCGTCGTCGTGGCCGACGGATCTGAGCTCCCGTTTCTCAGCAAAGTGGACGGCAACCAGGGATGCGAGGAAGAGGACTCGCTGGTCCAAGCCATCGGCCCCCACCTGAGTCGAGTGATGCAGCGCGGCACAGCCAAGCATGTCGTCACACAGGGGCGTGAAGTTTGTGAGGAGACGCCGTGTGTTTCCATAGTCGCCCAGGCTGAGCGTAAGTAAAGCTGGGATCAGAGCAGAGCGTGGAGTCAGGACTGTTTGACATTCTTTTCATTTTGATCTTAGCTACTTGCAGTCCTCGTGTTATTTTGGTTAAAAACAAACAAACAATGAAAGCAAATGTAGAGTACGTCCAGCACAGGTCTCCGGTCTATCATGGGGCTGCACAAGACTTAATGCAAGACCGATGGGCCAAGAGATTTCATGCCAGCACACGATCAGTCCTTTTTGTTTTTAAAGAGCAATGACTAAAACATGCTTAAAGGTTTTGAATTGTTTTGAATTGGACTTTTAAGGTTTACAGAACAGCTGCTTGTGCAACCAAAGATCACTAATGTTCACCACCGAGCAGGTGTATTAAAGAAATAACATAATAGCAGCTAAAGAGCGTCTTTACTGTTACACCTCTGAATGGAAGTCCAGGCTTTTTATCCATTTACACATTTTCAAATCACGTTTGTGAACTTTCATCTTCAACGTTAGACGTTCGCTTTACTTTCTCTGTCCCAGGAGAAGACTTCCAGGAGTTCAGCCCGACCAACACTCAGTGCCCCTACTCTCAGTCTCGCCTCCTCCACAAGCACAGGTGAAGACACACATTACATGTGCACAGCCTTAAATGCCAAAAATATAGGAAACAGGCATTATATGGTTTACATTTAGCTTGTACGTGAGGGATCAGGGTTCTTTATGAACCTGGGTATGTGTATGAAGTGACCAGCTACATATTTGAATTCAGATAATCAGCTTTACATTGATGGTAAGAAGGTTTTGGCTTGTATGCATGAGACGATGACCTGACGTGCTCCAGGAAGCACTGTGACCCAATTGTCACACTGCTCCTCAATTGCAGGACTCTCAGCAACCAAGCCGCCTTTGTGAGCGACTCAGATGACGAGAACTTTGAAACTGTCGCTAAATTCCCACGCTACCACCTCCAGAGAAAACAGCGCCGGAAAACCAGAGCCGCACAGAGCATCGAGGAAGGGGAGGAGCCTCCTATCATCCAGGGTCTGTGGGTGCAGGAGATTGATTGGCTGAAATCAGCAGACAGGGAGACGACTTCATCGGCCGAAATCATACCTCCTCCTCCTCAGTTTACGGACTCGGCCTCAGACCCCTGCAGAGACTCGTGCATGTGTGACAGCTGCAGCTGTGCAGACATTTGTGACTGCGTGAGGAGATCAGAGGAGGCGGCGGCGGCGTCAGAGGACCAATGCAGATCCGTAGATACAGACGACACATCCAGCACTGACCACAGAGGAGGCTCGGACTCTGACACTGACTCCGTTCGCACTCACGAAAGCGACTCGGACTTGTCTTACGATGTCGACGTTGGCACGCAAGGCACCATGGCGACCTTTGACCTCATGTATGTGTCTGGATTTAACCCTTCCTCCCATGTAGGATGGGATCCTGACTCTACAGGAAGTGTGCAAAACCTGCTGGGAAATTCAGACTATGCCCACAGCCTCAGCACTGAGGATACATCGCAGCGCTCCTTTGGGTTCGATGACATGAGCGACACAGTATTAGCTGAGCTGAGGGGCAAAGTGGCACACATACCCAAGCTGCTTGTTTCAGCTTTCTGCAGAGATTTGATCAAACAGATCCTGAATGGCTGGAAAACATCGAAACCTGCAAACGAAGGACTCATATTTCATGACGTAAGACATTCGCACCTAGTTTATCCACACTGTTTTCGTTTATGGACAGTAGACAGCAGTAGTAGTGAGTTACTGAACGGGCCAATCACAGTGGCTGCAGGCTGCATCAGTGCAGCGCGTAATTCACTTTCTTGGGAGGTGCACATCAGGTTACCTCGTAAGTTACACGCAGGGTTTCACAAGGGTTCAAGTTTAAGTCGAAATTGCACATTAACCAACAATAATGAATAACAATGTTTTTAATTCAGAATATAGTAAAAATGTGTGACATGTGAGACTCAGACGTTTCACCCCATAAAGGTGGAAACTTTGACTCTGTGTACAAGGAAATGACAGAAAAATCATTCACAGGTGGGAAAAACACTTCATGAACTGTCGTGAGACTGTGTTGGAATACGTTTGATTTACTTTCTGAAACTTCTCATGATCATTTTATGATGTAATAATATTTGGTAGTATTTGATATAACGTGCTAGTCTTTACTTTGTTCAATAACAATCCTGCAGAAAAGGCTCGACGTGGCCTGGTTTGTTACTGTAGAGCAATGTTGCCACATCTGGTTAGAGGTTAAAGGCGCTAAAATTAATGAATAACATTTAAAAGACAATAAGAGTTATGAGCCAAAAGAAATTTAAAAAATAGATATATAAATAAGGTAAGTTACTGTTAGCTGTGGTGAGGTAGGTGAAGTGGCCTGAAGGGAAGGCTCGTCTGGCATTTCAGAGCTTAAATGAGGGACACTGATTGGCTGTAAATGTTTTTGTTTTTGTTTTGATGGGGGGGGGGCTTGTGATTTAACTCGTTTGCTTTTTGTCTCCCTTTGTTTCATCAAGCTTCTCCAGCCCAGCAGTTGTGAGTACAGGGAGGGAGAGCAATACGTTGTCCTTCATCACATCCAGAACGGCTCTTATGGTGATGTGTTCTGCGTTCGTGACAGAAGCACTGGCTTCAAATGTGCTGCCAAGAGGGTAAGCCAAGATCCGCTGAGTCAGTCATTAAAATCCAGATGTGCTCCACCCGAGAGGTTTGAAGCTCCTGAGAGCCGTCATGATATTTTCTGTTATTTAGCTCATTGTTTTCCGTCCTTCTCAGATTCCACTGAGTCATTTCAGCAGCGAGGAGGTGAGCACATGGAGTGCTCTGAACTCCCCTCGAGTCGTGGAGCTCTTTGGAGCAGTAAGGGAGGGGCTGAACGTTGTCCTCCTCATGGACCTGAAGCCAGGTAACCTAACTACACGCTACCAACTGTATAAAACCCGTCTGAGCAGTCTGAAAGAGTAATCATACTCTCCCAAACCCCATCAGCTTGTTTAGCCCAGCTCCTAAAGGAGATGAACTGCCTACCTGAAGATCTGGCCCTGCATTACCTTCACCAAACACTGGGGGCGCTAGAACACCTGCACCAGAGGAAGGTGGTTCACTTGGACGTCAAAGGTATGAGTTCTTGTTTTGTACAATGCGTTAGATCTGAATGATAATAAATACAAATACAAATTTGTATATACAAATATGTATGAATATATTATATTATATATAAAATTTATATATATAAATATTAGATATAAATTTAAGAGCATATAAACCCTCTGGACATTTCACAGTGGCCTGGTTCAAGCAGCGTGGTACTAATCATTTTACATATACAATGAATCCAATGTGCAAGTGTATGCAGACGTGTTCAGGCATTTTACTTGAGGAAGTTCAAAAATATCAGCAAATATCAGCATTTTAAAGATTGTCTTAAAGACAATCATTAAAAGGAAAACGCTCGAACTTTAGAAGTGAGAGTTATGAGAGTCTGGCATCTTTGTATCATTTACAGATTAGATCAAAACTAAAATTACGTCACGCTTTATTTTTAGGCAGTTCATTTTATAGCAAAGCATTTTTCTCAATTTGTAGAATTTGATAAAAAAAAATAAAGGACACAAGTATATAGGTAGTACTTTTACTTTTATCCATCCATCCATCCGCAGCTGCTTATCCTTTTCAGGGTGGCGGGGGGCGCTGGAGCCTATCCCAGCTGTCTTAGGGCGAGAGGCGGGGTACACCCTGGACAGGTCGCCAGTCTGTCACTGGGCTAACACACATATATACAAACAACCATTCACACTCACATCCACTTCCACATTCACACCTATGGGCAATTTAGATTCTCCAATGAACCTATCCCCACAAATTAAACTTTTACTTTTACTTCATTAAATACGTATATAATTTGTACTCTATTATTTAGGCTCATTTCGACTTTAACTTGCGATGGAGAATTTGACTTGTTTTGTAGTATTTTTCTACTGTGTCAGACTCGACCCTGAGTTTGTTGTGAGACCCCCAAAGTACCTTTGCAGAGATTTTATATAATCTGCAGAACATACAGGGCAGGGAGCCCAGCGAAGCCTCAAGCTGGTGGTTCTGCTGTCAGCTAACATCTCCTGTGTCGGTACCTCATCCTAAACTGACACCTCGCCCCTAAACCCCCCGTAATCCCTGCTCATACGATTGAGCAGGGGGGGGTTTGCTCACATTAGGCCCCTCTATTGTGCTCTGAGCTCATTTCTAAAAGCATCGCTCGTCATACATCCGTCAAATTACCCGTTCTCATCATATCAGACGGCACAAAGTTTCTGTGCGTTATTTTTGTATAGCTGGTACCTTATTCTACCTTGAGGTGGCCGCTCAGGCTTTCGCCCCCCCATGCACCCATCACTCTGACAGCCTCTGACGGCCTCCTGCTTCTCAGTCAACTGTTTAATAATGAGCACCAAATGAAAACAAGCTGTCCCACTGAATCCTGCGTGTTGATCTTATTCCAGTTGACAATGTGCTGCTGTCTGCAGACTGCAGAGACACATTCCTCTGTGACTTTGGTCTCTCAGAGACTTTAGATGACAGTGGATGGAGCACCAAGAATTTCAGGGGTAGGTTGATCCTCAAAAGTCTGAACCATTTCACAAATTACTAACGTTTTGTTTGAAACGCCATGATTGTTATTGACCTAATTAAAACGCATAAATATATATCACAGCAAACTGTGACCCTTTTTACTTCTTAGGCTGCCATAAATACACAATAGGAAGTGTGCAATGAATACATCTGCCTTTCGCCATCATCACAGCTCCGTGAGTGACCCTTTGAGTTCAATTCATCTCATGTTTGTGAATGTAGGAGCTGCATTCCCCGGCACAGAGACCCACATGGCCCCTGAGGTGGCACGAGGGGATCGACTCTGTGCCAAGGCGGACGTGTGGAGCAGCTGTTGCATGCTACTGCACATGCTCAATGGTTGCCAGCCGTGGATACGTTACTATTCCCATCCACTGTGTCTCCAGGTAAGAATCTCTTATTTGCTGTTTGTGGAAAATCAGATTATTACACGCTGAATGGGACAAACCACACTTCAATGTGTTCATCTGTTTTAGATTGTCAACGAGCCTCCGCCTCTGTGGGAGGTGCCATCCAAGTGTAATAACTTCACAGCTAAAGTGTTCAGGGCCGGACTCCAGAAGGACCCCGAAAGAAGAGCGTCAGCAAATGAGCTTAGGAAGAAAACCACCAAGGCCCTCAGAGCAGGTCGATGCACCTTATGAGCCTCGATACCTTCATCTTCTGATCATTTAAGTGTGTACAGTTCACATTAGAGCAAAATTATAGAATTATGAATAAAATGAGAGCAGCAGTGAAATCATGGCCCACAAACTAAAATGAGTTTAAAGCATGAAACAAGCATTCAAAGCCTTTAGAGAAAGGGATAGCTGCATGTCAGCAGATGGCCCCGCCCCTCCCTGAGCCGGAGGTTTCTTCCTGTTAAAAGGGAGTTTTTCCTCCCCACTGTCGCCAAAGTGCTTGCTCATAGGGGGTCATATGATTGTTGGGTTTTTCACTGTATGTATTATTGTAGGGTCTACCTTACAATGTAAAGCGCCTTGAGGCAACTGATGTTATGATTTGGCGCCATATAAATAAAATTGAATTGAATTGAATTGAATGTCTTCACCGAACAAATAAAACTAGAAACCACAACAGTGAATATATAATATGTCCAAGAGGCAGTATCTCCTGAGGAAAATAAAACAGGACCTATTTTGAACCTTGAGGGACTCCAAATCCACTTTTTGCCATAGAAGGGACTCGGCTGTATAGATGCCAAGTATTTGAAGCATTTTGTGACACTGCAAATGATTTTCTCCACAGTTGGAGGAATGAGTTCTTGGTCCATGAAAAGCGCCTGTGAAAAACTGTATCGTGGCCAGAACCAGAATGAAGACACTCCCGGCTCGTTGTCCCGTCAGATTCAGATCAAACCATCACATGCTGCCTCAGCACCTGCTATGTACTGGGTGAGCCCCTGGAGAACTGCAGCAGTGGACGAAGACAGCAACAACTGCTCAGAAGGAAACTCAGACCAAGAATCTGAGGTGGAGACATTTTGCTTAACTGGGGAGTGGGACTCTGAGCCAAAATCACTGCAGGACGATTACGTCACCAATGAGAAAGACTGGGAGACCGGGACTGATTCAGAGGTGGATATATACATGGGGGAGGAGGAATATATTCAGGAGAAGTGGCTAAAAACTGACGAGGACTATGAGGGGGATTGGGAAGAGGAAGGAGATGACGAGGAGGAGGAAGAGTGGGATTCTACCGAGTCCACGGAGTATCTTCGTGCACTCCGAGGCCTTTTCCCTTTACTACAAAAAAGTCATCAGACAAATGACAATTCATGGGGATCAGAAGCAGAGCTGGAATACCTCAGAGATGGTGAGTCATAAAAAAAAGCTGAGTGGAGCATTATTAAAGCCCCAAATCATGTTGTTATTATAAATGTGGCTCAGACGAGCTCACAGAGCTCTTTGTGTCATATTCAAAGATGGGACACTAATATCTTCTTCCTATTATTCTGTCATTTATTTGCAGTGACAGTGATGGATGCTCATATAAAACACAGCCGGTCAGTTTATGTAAACCTAATCCAAGTGAGCTCAGGCTTCAGACGGCAATAAGCACTCGCTTTTTTTTTTACTCTTGGTTCTGCATGATGTCACAGAGACAGGATATCCCTAATATAGTCATTTCAGGCACACTCCCACGTGATCTTCAAATGGGCACAGCTAATCAAACAAAGTTGGCTTAAAGGGACTGGAGCTAACTTGGCTTGTTTGAGAGAAGAAGAAAGGCTTCCTTACAAAGCCAGCTAGACTCACTGACTGCTTGCTGGTTTTCAAAGCCTGGCCGTCAAAGTCGGCTAGTAACTGGTAACATGTTGTCCTTTACTAGATGTAGCTAAAGGTACCAGAATCGAGACCCCATCCCCTGAACCTCGAGATGACCCACCATCCTGCTTCAGCTGCTCTGACACATCGCAGATCGATGCCTCAGAGAAGGTGCGTACCCACGCACCGCGTAGGAAGGGGGGGATGTAGCCAACCTTAACGTCAAGCGCTGGTTTGCAAAGTCTTGTTTTTGAAACTTCGACCTGAGTGCTTTCGCCATCGCCATCTTAGTGTTTAGAAACCAGACATCACGAGAGTCTGACGGTCAAACTGAGAGACACGTGGCTCAGACTACAGCGACCGTTTAATCACAAGCTAAAGTACACCCTGCTTTGGTTAAGGCGCTTCTTCATTGGCTTGAATTTTGAGACTGGGAGGCTACGTCCACCTTTTACATAACAAACATGTGCATGCATGCTTCATATTTAAATTTATGTGCAAAGTAAAATCCTCCAAATAAACAAAATCAGACTTTCTTTGTTCTTATTTGTAGGACTCCGATCACTCGTCCGATGACCTCAGCTCTGGCATCTTTTCCTCCTGCAACAGTCAAACAGATGCATGCTTGGAGTGGTTAGCTTTAACCAATCGGCCGTCCTCACGGTGCTTTGAGGGTAAGTTGGCAGGGATGTATCTCTGTGCTGACCGACGGCTGTTTTCAGAGTTTTTCTCATGCTTTGACATTTGCAGGTATTGATATCTGGATAGAGGACCCCGAGGGCAAGTGTTTGAGGATACGCGAACGTAGGCGGATCAAAGTGGGCCATGTTGCCATAGGAATTAGTGATCAGGTATGAGAGATGTCCAGAAACTGTCTAGCCGTGGCGGTGCATCAGACTGAGGTTTCTGTTTTGTTTCCTCAAAGTGTATTTTGGTTTGCTTTTCTTATTTGCGGAAGAGAAAGTGAAATGTCCCGAAGTACAGTTAAAGAACAAAATTGGGGGAGTTTAGATTTAAATGTGTATCTAATAAAAGAACAAATACACCAAATTATCATTACCACTGCAGCATTAACCCTTTGCTGATACATTTGATACTCAGTCAGCTAGAATCCATATGAATAATGACATCTGTCACTCAGATCTCAGGGAAAGTCTTCACTTTGGAGACTCTGGACAGGAAGACGGTGTCCTTTGAACGAGAGATCCGAGAGTCTGGTTTGTGGCTTCGCTGTGCTCCTGCTCCTGACGGATGCCAGCGCTGGAGGTGGCGAGTCAGAGACGGCAAGCTCGAACTTCGAGAATGAGACGGACATTTTCTGCTCTCTCTTATTGTTTTGGTTATTTGCACTAACTTTCATTTGTTTTTGCCATTGAGAAAAGCTTGAAAAAAGGATCAATTATTTCACTCGAAAAGCCTTTTCTCAGTGCACATATTTCAACATGACTCATTCATTTTGACAGAAAAATGGGCAAAAAAGCTTAAACACAGGAAATACAAAGATAACGATCAGGCACTTTATTAGGAACACCACAGGCCCTTCCTTTCCAGCCTCGGTTTACCGCCTGTGTTGCCAGAGGTGTTCTTCTGGATTCAGGCTTGCTGGCTGGAGCGATGACTCAGGTCGTCTGAATTCACTCTCATATTTACAAAACCGCCTGTTAAGATGAAGGAGCCATTAGAAGACGAGTCCTTCCAGTATGATTGGTGATTGTTGGTAATCTGGTGACAGAAAGAGACCAAGAAAACATTCCCCATGCTACCCCACTGACACCAGCAGCTTGGGCAGGTGGGCTCCTGCTGATTTTGGCCTACCATTTACATGCCGATAGATCAGTCCTTGCTACATTTCTGCTATCTGGGCTGTTTTTGATTTCGACAATTTCTCCAATTTTTTTCTTTCACTTTTATATTTTTAGGTGTTTTTGTAGATGTAACACAAAATATCTCATCCCTACAGACCTGAAAAGATAACCACTTTGAAGTTGTGCAAAGTACCACAGCTGGTAAAGATACACAAACAAACTGAATCAATTGCAAAAATAATCTGTAATTTGTACTTAATAGCTAGCTACATGTCCGTTACCTTACCATACCCTGGTGCTTGATTTATACTGCTGTGGTAAACCAATTCCATAACCTACACCCAACAACAAGTCCAACAACACATTGTAGGAATGCAGACCTCAGCCACTGTGATCGGTCTGTAGTGTGAACACGACATATTGATGAGCAGAGGAGTAAAATAAAATGTAAGAGGGATTTATTGAACCTAGCCTGCTCATTATGCAAATGCGATAGCTAACACGTGGCGACGTTGTTGCCGTCGTTTTGTCACGCTCACCTCTTTTCTTCATTTCAGCAAAGTGTTGTTCCGATCTGAACGTGACGGGATCAGCTCTGCTTTCACTGGTGTTGGCAGAGCGAAGCAGAGGAACGAGAATAAATCCAACAATGCCGTCGCCCGTTATGGTCGGCCATTCATTCAGACTTCTGCTGCACTGGTGGCACTGCTAATACAAGCAGGTGTTCCTAATAAAGTGCTACTTGAGTGTATAAATACAAAAAAATCTTAAAATGTCTATTTTCAGGTTAAACTGTTTCTGTAGGTTTTAAGGAAGGATACAAGTAGTTTACACTCCAAGGTTGTAATCTTGTTGCAGCGCTGTAATAGGTTGTGACATCAGTAAACAGCATTTTGTGTGTTAAGGTTGTTTCCCTTCTTCCGTTCTCCTGCTGCTTTTCCTTTTACGCATCACTAGGAACAACAAAAATCCGTTCTCAGTATCTCTGCTTACTTTCTGGAAGAAAGAGTTTGTCATGCCATCTGTTTCATTTTAGAGTTTAAATGGCATGAAGCTGCTTAAAGTGATGTGTGTTTTCCACAATATACCACAAGACTGGAATCTCTTGGTACTTGAATGTAACTGAAATTTTATATTCCAATAAAAAATGACTCTGAGGCGCAGATGTTGCTGTCTTCTGCTCGTTTCCAGCTATTGCCTTTTGTCTTTTTCTGCCTCGGTGTCGTTTGAGAAAGACCAGGATTAGACCGGTTGCACACTGTAAACATTTACAGCACTGATAAAGAGGCCCAGCCCTATAAAAACAGATCATGTTAAACACGTGAGGCTGTTGCATGTGTCACGTGTGAGCAGGAAGGCAGGTGCATGAAAACGGTTGCTTCAGCCTGAGCCTCTTTGTTCATTATTTGTAATATAGATATGGATCTTATACACATTGTACAGTCTAAACCAGGGGTCGTCAACTATATTTGTCAGAGGGCCAGAGTTTTACCAGACAGTCTCCTTGGGGGGCCAGACCCCCAAGGAGAAAATCAAATAAAAATCTAATTTTGGCTTAACATTATGTTTAATGTTTATACTTTTTCCATTTCATTACAAAACTGAAGGCATTTGATTCAGGCTCCCATCACCTATACCACAGTCAACCACTAGGAGTGATAGATATTTTGCCTCAACTCAATCAGGCTAAGTCAACTTTATTTATAGAGCACTTTTAGTTGCTTTAAAAGTGTGGACCACTATTTCCTTTTTGATCCTCACAATTTTGGATTTCCAGTCGCGGGCCGGGTTGAACGGCTCAGCGGGCCGGATTTGGCCCGCGGGCCGCCAGTTGGTGATCAGTGGTCTAAACTGTATTTGATGAATATCAAATACAGTGGGCATGAAATGTTATAATTTTGTATTATTTGTATTTGAAATAGTTCAGCTGGAGGTTTGGACTGAAGATCGATTCATATTATTAAATAAAAAGTAAATGTACATGACTATAGCAACTAGCTGGCTAAACTTAAATGACTTCTCAATGACATTAATAGCAAAAGAGTCATCTAAAGCCAGACCAGTGCTTCCTGTTTGTACTTGTGTGGTGTTAACTGCTTGTTGACATCACCAATTAACAGACTCTATTTCTACACAACAACAACAACAAGGTTAGTCGACGATCTCACTGTTAATGCTGTGAACAGCAGAGTGCTGTTTATACGAGGTTCCCACGAACGAGCACAGCCACCAACCTGATTTAAAGGTCACTACAAAGTCCCATTTTTATTTAAGTTAAAACCGCTTCAAACTTCAAATAAAACGTATTTAGTTTATTATTAGACTTTTTCCAAATCTATTGTTACTGTAAGGCCCACAGAGTGTAAAAAGATTTATGTACCTGTATCTGTAAAGTGTTTCTTCCTATGACCAGCAGGGGGCGACTCCTTTGAATGCAAACACACTTCTGTAAGTTTCTCCTTCATTAGCTGTGCCCCAATTCATAGGTCGCATCCTTCGGAGGCCACATTTAAAGGCCGATTACGTCACAGCCAGGCGACAAAGGCTGTCCTAATTCAAAGGCTGCTCCAAATGCAGGCGACGAATGCGTACTTCATTTTCCCGGATTTGAAGGATGGGTCGGGCATGTCCTTCGTGGCCCAAAAAATATCCCAAAATTCATAGCACGGCCCAGCCAATTCCAGTTTCCAACAATGGCAGCAGCTATATCGTTTTAATATTACTCTTTCTGGGTCACAAAATAAGCTATATATAAGATATATAAGATTTTTTCAGGCGAGAATGTGGCTGTGTAAACTTCAAATATCTGCTCGATTTATCAAGATATCACATATTTGCAAAAGTGCTTTGACGTTTTCTGTGTGTTACCCACCAGCTCCATCGCTGACCGGGAGGTCGAGGCTCACTAGAGCCGGCAAAAACAGCGGACTCCCGAAACATCATTTTCAACGTAGACGGCGAAGGCCGGGTCCTTCGAAGGATGCAGCCTAGGAATTGGGACACAGCTATTGATCTTTGCCCTCGGTAAACCCTTAGCTGGTTGCGCTAAGTTTATGAGCACAATCAGTTAATTTCAAGTCATATTGAAAAACAACATGAAGTTGTCTCTTTGGCTAATGACTTGTTAAACATACATTGGCAAGCGGTGGACCTGTGGTGTCCACTTTTTTCAGAATACCAAGATGGCAACAGCAACAACAAAAAACTCATCTTGAGTCACCAGCGCTTCACTACCCAATGCGTGATGGCATGGTGCCTATGTCCAAATTGCAGTTAATCAGATTATGAGGCATGAGATGTCCTTAAAAGTAAAAGCAAATTAAACATCCATAGAGAAGAAAAACAATCACAAAGTAAATCAAAATGAGCATACACAAACATAGAGGAAAAACAATCAGCTAGAAACTGATTCTTCTAATGTTGCATTTCTGTGTTTTGTTTTTTGTCTCCTTATAGTCCTTCTGTTTAAACGTGGATTTATTATTTTTTTGCTGTCTTTTTAGGATAATTTTTGTTTGCTAATGGCCCCGTGTACTCATTTGGGATCTCATGGATAGTTTTCACTTGCTTTGTATGCTTTTTTTGTATGTCTTTGTGGGCATTCACGTCATTTCGTCGTTATTATCATTGCTTGTCTCTTTTGTGGTCGATTTCTGTTTCCCTGTTGTCGTTTTTCGTCGGTTAAAAAAAAGAAAAAACTCTGAGGCCCCGGCTCTTAGTGTCTGAAACTTGAATAAACTTGTGTACGGCTCACTTCCTCGACATTTTGTGCACTGTGCGCACAGGGGCCTGCCGACACGCTGATTGGACCGCGGAAACATCTGGGCGGGTTATCCGTTACACCATGCGTGCTACGATTGGACGCGGTGTGATAGTGGGAAGTGGCTGTACGCCGGTGTCTCCCTGGTTGCGCAAGACGCCATTTTGGGGTGACAGTGAGAGATAACGGAAAGATCGAGAAGCTGTCGTTTTAAAGGTAATAACACACACGAAATCGCTCGTTTTTTGCATGTAACGCCATTTATTGTACGGCGATTGTCGCGCGGTACCAGCGATTCGGTTTAGTTTCGGTTCAGCATGACGTCACGGGGTTCTTTCTCAACTGTGACGCGGCATTTAGCTAACGGCTGTTAGCTTAGCGAGCTACCGTGTATCAGCTCTTTTAATGTTCACGCCGAATAAACCGGGCCTCGGTTTTCTCGGTGGATTTCGCAGCAGGTCGTCGTTTGATTTGTTAATAATATATACTGTAACCGGCAGTGGTCTTTAGACCGATGACGAACGGTGTCGCCTGCTCGTCGCAAGTTAGCGTATGCTAGGAAAACTAGCTATCTAGCTGAAGCATCCGCCCTTAGTGAAGTGAACTGTATCCTGTTTCGAGTGCTGGTAACCAGGTAAAGAGACCAGAAAACTTAAAGAGTTTTCACAGAAAATTTGCGCATTCACGTAGCAGATTGTTTCAGTCTTTATTAACACATATTAATATGAACTTTAACGTTAACTAAGCTTTCAACTATAAGGTCGAGATAACGTCTTGTGACCCCTCACTCGTACAGAAACATTATCCTAACCTGCTATTGCAGTGTTTTCTAGCTGGAACAGGCCTCTCTTATCTTTCCATCAGTTAGCTATTCGCTTTGTCCAGTACCGCTTAGCTAGCCTTAGGATATGCGATTTTTCTGTTGCTAAATAATTGACACGTAGGAAGTTTTAACACTCCTGTACTGTAGAAGTTAATGGCTGATGTGCACAGCTAGAGTTAGCTCTAACTTAAAGCCGTAGACGAAAGCTTCAGTCATTCGCTTGTGTAAACATTTAACTTGTTCCCCTCCATGTGTCACACAATGTACCCCGTTTTTTCGACTAAATATACAGTCTGTCATCGACCTGCTGTAATGTGGTGTGCTGGTATGAACCGAATAACAATAAAACGATGATAAATCTGTCCAGATGTCAGCTGTTTTCTCTATGATACATTTTCCCTGTGTTCACTTCCTTTAACCACACTGCACTGAAACAGATTAACAGTATGTTAACCCTGTGTCCCTCTCTGCTTTGACAGCTTCATCACCATGGGGAATGTATTTGCAAGCTTATTCAAAGGCCTGTTTGGCAAAAAAGAGATGAGGATTCTAATGGTGGGGCTGGATGCGGCCGGAAAAACAACTATCCTATATAAACTGAAACTCGGAGAGATAGTCACCACCATTCCCACCATTGGTATGGACATTTGCATCTATCACACCACTGTCAATATTAAAAAGAAGCTATACTTTTAGACCGCTTTGAGAAGATGTTGTTAGTTATTTCCCATTGCTAGTAGAGAGGACAAAAAAAATCCTGTTCACAAACTCTTGAGGTTTGTTAAACATCTGACTGTTAATTTGCTTTTTGTTTAATTACATCGTTATGAAATTCTGGGCCATGGCTAATATATTTACTTTTTGTTTTTATTGTCTTTTTTATTGTTATTTACTTCCTGCTTTGTTCAAGGGGAAGTAATTAAATCTTAATTCAAATTAATGGATCTATATGAAAGTCTTTTTTTTTTTTTTTAACTTAACCAGAAGTGATGTAATAAATATTGGCCATGAAAGCAGGTGAATGCTATTATCAGTCAACAGGACGAGCAGTAATTTTGTAGCTTAAAGCAGTTAAGGTAGTTTTGTATGTGTGTGTGTGTGTGTGTGTGTGGTTTTTATGGGTCCAGATGTTTCCTTATTTTCGATTTTCTGGACCATTTCATTTTAACAGTGATTTAACAAAGAATAAGTGATAAAATGAAAGTAACTGGAGACCTTTTCTTGATTAAAATGTAGTCAGGAAATGTTGACTTTGGGAATAAGAGAAGCTATATTAGAAATAAACTGTGAAAAAGAAAAAAATTGTAGAAAGCTTCACCTGCGTGTCATGTTTGCTGTCGTGTTTTCTGTTAGTGAGTGACTCATTTGTGTTTCTTCTCCTTTTTGTGTTGTTGCAGGTTTTAATGTTGAAACTGTAGAATACAAGAACATCAGCTTCACAGTTTGGGATGTGGGCGGTCAGGACAAAATCAGGCCGCTGTGGCGCCACTACTTTCAGAACACTCAAGGTGAGGTGAGGGGGGGGTGCAGTGGCATTATCTTAGCTGGCAGTTGTGTCAGTGAGCATTACTGCCCATAGGTGGCCTCGTTGGTGCATAGAGGATATTAAAGCGACCAATGACTCACATGCCATTGTTCCATTCTCAAAGGGCGTATTGTGTGACTCCTCTACTGTTTCCTGATGTGTAACTCATCAGAATGGAAAGGCCTATGCCGTCTTGTGTTTGCCACTAATGATCTGGGCTGTAAGCAAACTAAGATGAACATTTTGTGGTATCTTTAATCTGCAGAAATTAATTGTGATTGAAGCCAACTTATTTGCTGCACAGCCACCAGCGCTCCTGTGGTTTCCCTGCATGCATTAGATGAACGTCACCTTCCACATACCGAGCACCCAAGTGTGAAATTGAATGTGTGAATCATTTCAGTGGTGATCTAAGATGCAGCATGATTTAACGGCATATCTGACTACAGACTTCTACAGTAAACTAGAAAAGTTGTGTTTGGGCTAGAGTGCCGAGTATTGGTTAATGATTTCATGATTAAGGTGACAGAAAATCTTTGTCTTTCAGTCGTTTTTCCAGGCAAAAAAAGATTAAGCTTCTCTGCCAAACTAGGCCTGCGGACCATCTCAATCTAGTCCGATGTCCTTGACGTTCTAGCCTCTCCCCAAAAAACAAAGTAAAAAGACACGACACTTCATTTTTTATGATGAGCTGTTACATCGTCACTCTAATGGTAAATGTGTAAATAGTGGAAAGTTGTGAGCATGCAAGTGGAGTTTTTTTTTTTTTTTTTTTTTTTTTTACAATTCATGC
>VURO01020334.1:0-10257 GCA_015108175.1 Pelvicachromis taeniatus
GAGCTTTTGTTGGGTGTGAGTGTGTGTAAGTTGCTATATTTAACCTCCTAAGACCTGAACTCGTTCAGGGCATGCATTTTTAATTTCTCTTTGCTATCTGGGCTGATTGGGACCTGATCAATGTAAAAACAAAGAATTACCAGATTTTTTTTTTTTATGTGATTTTTATTTCTGAGAAAAATGAGATCCACATATAAGGACATTCTTTTGGAATTTTGATTGAAAAGTGGCAGCATAATGTCCTCGTAAGAGAATATCAGGTCCTTGTAGAGCAAAATGCTGTATTTTGGTTTAAACAACCCAAAATGTGAAGTCCACATATGTGAATGCCAGGTCCTAGGAGGTTAAAAATCGATTCAGGATTTTAATGAATCAATAGTGCGTTATTCAGGCTAGAAGAGATTTTAATCGGAAAATCGATAATTGATACCCAGGCGTACTGCCGATGAAATTCAGTCAGTTGTCCAATTAATTTTGGTCCCTTTAAAAAAAAAGTAAATATTAACTGCTAACTTCATCATATGAACAGAGGTGTGCTCAGTTCTGTTGAAAACATCATACATCAAGTCAGTTGGCCTGAAATATTTTACATAAATTACTTTTATCGAGCCAACGCCCCTTTCCTCCCAGCTAATATATGTTGACAAAAACTTCACCACATAGCTGGATATCTGGAAAACTGCGCCCATCAGCCAGGAGATTATAGAAGGATGTGAGATAAGATCCATGACATTAGATTAGTACTTCTGCTTTGAGAGAAAATGCTGGGGAATCTGAAGAGTATAACTGTGGGAGGCAAAGATAAGGGTGGAGCCCTGCTGTGACTCTCCTCGCACTCGACTGTACAAAACAGAGGTCTGTGGCATACGTGACACAAAGCTGGAAACAAATTAAATTTATCACTCAAGTTTCAGCGACTCCCATTCCTGTGGATTGTTTCAAAGCTGATGAACAAATATTTTCCTAAATATGGACCAAAATGGCTTGGTTGAACCTTGTTGATTCTTTGCCAAAAATCAAATAGGTCTTTTTTGTAAATGAGACATTCAGTCTCACTGGGACTATTTGTAAAAAATAAAGGTTACATAAATAAAAAAATAAACCTCCACTTGAAAGAAAATGGGTATTAGAAAGGTATACCTAATAAAGTGGCCATAAATAACACTGAAACTTCGATATGTGGAGTCAAAACACCAGTGGGTGACTTCACAGTGCCTACATCAATCTGTGGCTGAGAAACAGGATGCTTCTATTTCTCCCCCAGTCATGTTACTATTTAATCTTATATTCTGCGATATGTTCCATGACCCATTTCACATACATCAAATTCATGATTAGAGCTTAAAAACTTACTGTAATACAAACAACGTTCAACTTTTGCGTTTGTTTCACATGTCACGTCCAGTGTACATCGCCCATACGTAACTTTGCAGTCACTAAAAATGATGTCCACGATGAAATTTTTTTCTACACACCACTCTGAAAAAGCACTACAGGCTACTTATAATGTTAACGTATTCCAGGTTTGTCATTTTATATACTTTCATTTTAGAAAGCCCTCTGCATGCTCACAACTGACTCACAGAACATGTCGTTCTTGCAGAGCCGAAAGTTGACTTGGATTGAAACCAACAACTAAACTTTCTGTCCTTTCTGAGGGCAGACGTCCACCAGTCGGGGCAACAGGAACTCTCTCACACTTGGAACAACAAAAACAAGCAGTTTCAATGGATTACTGGCACTGGCAGTAATGTGAAGAATTACTAACAGGTTGAACAATAGATGACTTTTGGGGACTGATGGTGGTGAAAAGGGTTATGGGAAACGGAAGCAACGGAACATACGTCCATGTTACTGTGACGGGTGGGAAGCATTAAGGACACGAACACATAGAAAAACAGATTGGAAGGCCTATTGTGTTTTCATTATGTTTCTTTCACATAATAAGCTTGGAACAGACATACCAGGCAGTACAAAAGGGTGAAAGGTGGCATGTTTATAATGCGCCGACTGCATTATTGCACTTCTGTGAATTAAACAGTTCAAGACTTAAAGAGGTGATGACGGACATTGTTGATAAGTCAGGTTATCATAATGATATCATATACTTCCAATGCTTCAACACTGGAACACATTTCTCTGCCTATGAAGGCATGAATGAAACAAAGCCAGAGCCTTCGTAGAGGACTGTCGGTTTACATTATTTGGGGCTGATAAAAATTCCTTTTTTGTGATTTATGCTACATCCTTTGATGCTGCAGTCGCTTCTTATTTACAGCCAATGTTATTTCCAGCTGGGCGCATGCCAGACATTTCCGCCAAACAAACCGCTTTCAATAGCCCTGATCTACAGCCATCCTGTTAGTCACTATAGAAGACAACAACATTTAGATGGGTGCTAAGTAACGTGATTGCATAAAACCAAAACATACAAAACAATCCAAAGTTTCAGAACTGCTGGACTTTCTCACTTCTAAGTGAGACTTAGAAGTGACGAGAATGTTTGGTGAATGAGAACTACATCGTTGACTTCACATGGTTTGCATCGACTTTCATGGAAACAAACAAACAAACAAAAAAAAGTCTTCATTATCACAGAAAGCTGCTTTAGAGCCGAGCCACTCATATTTCTGGGAGGGGGACAAGAAGGCATACAGTGCATGCCACAAGCAGTTACATTTCCAGCAGCGCAGAGCAGTTTTCAGCTTTTTACACACATGTTTTAGAAAGCCCAGATAGACTTCTAACAGTAAAGTTCAGCTGTATCAACGTTCCTGCAGCTCAAGTAAGGTGCCTTTCGAAACACTCAAAGCCACCCAAACAGAAGAGTTATCAGAATCAGAATACTTTAATAATCCCTAAGCGAATTATGTTGGTTACAATAAGAATAAAAACAATACAAATAAACAAAAAACTTTCAAGCTGGAAGACAGAGTGAGTAAATTTCAGGGGGAGAGCAAAGCTTTCCACTTCCAGGGGTTTGTTTTTGTGATACTACCTCCACTGAGCAAATGTGGACCTTAGTGACACAACACAATGTCTTACCATGGTGTCCCATTTTAAGCCTTTTGGCAGTGATCTTTTATGTGTGAGTGTTTTTTAACTGGACGTGACCAATAGGGTTAGATTTGACTGAGAATGTGACTGTGACATCGCACATATAACAAGGCCCTAAGAAATACTCTAAATGCTTTATAATCAGTGACACTCAAGAAGGCACCATAATTTGCTAAATAAACATCAAGCTGTGTTAATTAAGACTTCAAACTAACAGCTGAGACCATAAACTCATTAGGAACATGTTTACTGAGGTCATAAATTGTGTGAGCAGTAAGATCATTTTCTCACAGACTTCTGCACAATCACACATCTTTTTTTAAATCAGCCAATCTACAGGAAGTAGTTGCCACCTATTTCCTGTAAGATGGAATGCAGGTTTAAAAAATAAAATTCTGCTTCATCTTCTTCGTCTCCCCTCTTTTGACCCTCAGAGCATGTCCACATTTGATACATAGTTCATGTAGTTTACTCAGTGTGCAACTTCTGGCTCAGACCTACTCAGCTACTTACACTCATCTGTGCTGTTTAAACAAACACACGCAGTCTAACGCTTCCCTCTTACCTTTTCAGCTCAGTAATGAGCAGCACGGTACATGGGATTCCCAGAGTCATGAGTGACAGTGAGTTGACAACAGGTTTCACAAAGGCCAGCCCCGTGGTGATCCCTGATAAGATGCCGATGACCACTTTGAATCTCGACCTAGATGGATTAATGAACACAACAGACAGAGATTGTTGCAATACTGCATGAACACGATTGTGAAAACAGAGGGAATGTCTGGATGACTCGGATGTATTATAAAATTATTATAACCCACTTAAGGTGCACATAATAAACACGTTCAGCTCTAATCAAAAGGCTGGGCAAAACAAGTCGCAGCCTGAAGTGAGAGCAAGCAGCCGTGACAGCTTGGTGACAACGCAAGGAGAAGTAAAAACATGTGATGCAGCTTTTACTGGTGTCAGCTATCTTAGAAAGGCCTATTATTAAACAGGAGTGTCCCAGCAGCTAAGATATCATGTGACAACAGTGAGCTCCAATACAGTAATGTACTAAATGCATATGATACATATTTGACAATGTGAAAAGGAAAAATGTTTGCCTTGCCTTGCACGGGACAAATCTACACTGCCTTAGCAATGACAACGCACAGATGTCCGAGCTCTATATATCGGTTGTTAAGCTTAATGTGGGACTGCTTTACCAACATTCAGAGATGAACTCACACACTTGCTTTACTTCTCTGGGATAGCCTACTCGGAGATGAAATGCCGGTTTGGAAGCACGTAGCGAGTCTTCAAATCCTCCAAAAGCTTTCAGTGTGAAGTAACTCCAGACCACCGACAGGTCTCACACGCCACAGCCGCCCTATCACGTGATGCATACTGCGCCGATGTGCTAAGGTCATAACCTGGGTGCTAACCAGGTGCTTTTGTGACATTTAAAGGGTCGGATTACATTTTTTATTTCTCCCTGATATCGATCCAGTAATTTAGGTCAGGATCAGACCGATATCGATATTGTATATTGCATCAGTCCATCTCTAGTGTGCTGTAGTGTTTATTTTTAATTATTATATTATAATTATGTGTAACACAGCCGCAACCCTCAGATGCCACAAGCTGTGAATAGTTTCAGTCAGTGCTAAACAGATTTCCTCTCAGCTGCTGGAATGATAATTAAGAGTGAAGAGCATGAAACATAGGCCTGAGGACTGATTACTGGTAGAGCTTCTGAATTAAGAAATCACTTAAACACAACCAGTCTGACAAAATGAAGCAGGCTAAAAGATCTCAAAAGCAGCAGGACAATAATCTAAAACACACGAGCAAGTCCTTCAACGTGGCTGAATTAAAACAATTCTGCAAAGAAGAGAGGCCCCAAATTCCTCCGCAGTGATGTAAAAGACTCATTGGCAGTAATTGTGGCACAACCAGATATTAGGTTTAGGAGGCAATTAATTGTTCACACATGACCAGGTGGGGTCGAATAACCTTTTTTCTGTAAATACATAAAATCATTTAAAAACTGCATTTTGCATTTACTTGTGTTATCATTGTCTAATATTAAAATGTGTTTGATGATGTGAAACATTTTATTGCGCCAAATATGCAGAAAGAAAAAAAGCAATCAGGAAAGGGGTAAATACTTTTTCACAGGACTGTATATCCACATATGCATATGTTTTAAGCCCCCTTTTTTTATAATAATAATAATAATAATAATAATAATAATAATAATAATAATAGTTGTTATCAACATACCGATCCCTCCTGAATATCCTGGGTAAATACCTCTTTGGAAACCACATGGCAATAGCACACATGAGCACCCATAATATGGCTAGCTCGTCCAGCATTTGGCCAAGAAAGCTGAGGGTGGCGTGAAAATAAGTCGATCCAATACCTGCGAGAAAGAAAGAGGCAGAAGCACAGCCATAGATGTTTAAATTTGTATTCAAAGGGCTGGATAAATGAGTCAGTCTGTGGTTTGTTACGTGCTCCCTCTGTCTTTTATAAAATCAGAGCATAACTGAGAATAGCAAACGTAGAGTTAAAATGTTCCCCTCTAAAACGACAAGCTCAAACCGATAACCTAAAAACAGAGCACAGTTGGAACGCCACAATCATCACTTATCAAACAGGACCGGCTGTTATCTACGATGGAAACTTTGGAAGCTGTTCTCAAGCTGCTAAACATGGATGTGGGTTTCCAGTTATTGTGCAAAATCATATTTGCCAAATGTTTTATGAGGAAAGACACTCACTCTGTTACACTGAATGTAAAGGCCTTTTTTTGTTCATCTGGGTCTTTAATTTGGAAACAGTTATTTAGAAATGAAGCCTTGAAATGCTGCAGAGAGATGTAGCAGTCACTCTCCCGTCCTTGTTTATCACGGTAGAACAGACTTTTTATTATCAGGTGCAACATTTCAGCAGACTTCTTATCAAATGCTGCTCCCACTCACTTGTTACTAATCATGAAAAACTGTCATGGTACTCACCCTGGGAATGACAATGAGCCACACAATAGAAGACTTAAAGAAGGATTCATGTAAATGAATCAGCAGCTACTTCATAATCAGTCAGGCAAAGAAAAGAAAATGGCTAACTAAGGACTGTTAATGGGATATAGCAGATATTTGAGAAGAGATGAAATGGTTAAAAAAGCTAAACTGGATGTTTTTTTTAAGACTGGTCCTTTTTTCCATTAAAAGTAAAAGTAGAATCCAGCTTCTTTGTGACTTGACAGCATATGAATATGTTGCCTTCAGCTAAATGAGGGGTGTCATTTCTTAATTTAAAGCCTCAATTTGCACATTCTTATTTTTGAACTGCTGACAGATCAAAATATGGATGCAAAGTAGCCAAACTATATGTGCACACACTGCTGGGGCTAAGGCGAAATAAAAAGAAGCTGGATGTTGTTTTTGTACTAGAAACTATAGGCTTGCTTTTCTATTCGAGTCAAAGTTCACCACAACTGCTGAAACAGAGGAAGGGACATGAAACCACGTGACCCGTTGCTGGCACTGGCTTTGTTTTAAAAATCCTTCAGAATCAAAGAAAAAAAATGGATGCAGTCCAAGATACACAGATAAGGATTTATGGTATGGACCAAGACTGTTCAACTGTCTAAGAAGCTCCAACAAAGCAAGGAGACTGCGTTTATTCCCTTTTACATTGGACCACACACACACCAATGTAAAACACCCAGCTCGAGTCCTTTAAATCGGACCCGTAGTTCCTGCTACTCAGTCAGTTATGCAAATCTTGTTCAACTACTTTTTTTTTTTTCCTGACACCCACCAAGGCCACCTACTTGGAACAGAGGTGGGGTCGCTCTCAGGTTATCTTTGCTGAGAGGGCAACCCAAGCGTTTGCAAAACAGCATCGATGGGAAAAGGCTCTCTATTGAACTGTGTACATGGAGGAGCACCATTAAAGGCCTAAATATTGAATGAGACATAATGAATTCAAAATCAATCCAAAGACGGTGACAGAGGCTGCAGCTGAGAAGCCCTGCACCCCAACAGTGCCACTGCAGTACAAGCGTATACAGATCACTCCTTTGGTCTAAAACCTGGAAACTAGTTCAAATTAAATGTCCATCGTAATACATCCTATAAGCACCACGATATACTTTAACCTTCGGGTTTGTACTACTTAACAGTCCAAACCCCGTAAATACTCATGAAAAATAAAGGAGAAAATTTTTATCCTGTGAATAAAGTCCTACAGAAATGCACTTTAAAAAAAAAAAAAAAATTGGTTTGTGTATGGACTCTTCACTCTGTCCCTCAACCCTTACATACACATTCATTTGACCCGTTAGTAAAAATATCTCAAATGGACGTTTTTAGGTTCAAATTTGATAACTTTTGGCACGGGCACATTGACAGTAACAATGATCAACTCAGTTTAAATATATTTAGATGAATATGGCGGTGATGTTTTCATGTCTTAGGTAAAACTTGATATGAGAGTGTGAGATATTAGATATCTTTCTCCATAAACAAATGTTGTAAAACCTAAAAACACTGGCTGCTGTCTGGAACACAAATTAAGGGTTATTCATACATTTATTAATGTCAGATACTAAATTTACACTATGAAGACAGTGAACACGAACAGTATGTGAGGGTTAACAACCTAACTCAGATAGGTGAACATTTACTTTAACCTAATGCAATCTACTGCAGCAGCCCAGCAATAAAGGCCTCCTTTATGAATCCTATAATGCTCTGTTTCTTTTTACAGTCATAGCAGTGTTAGTGGCACTTATATGCTAGACTGAATTATGCTGCTATGGCTTTATAGTGAGTCTCCTTATGTACGCAAAAAGTGCAGTGCACTACCTCTATCAACAAACCCACATATAAAGCCCAAAAATGACAAAGATCTAACAAGGAGCCCTGCAACAGATGGTCAGGCCCCCACGCAGATCCTTGATCTCAACATTCAGAGTTAGTCTGAGATTAAAGGAAGAGACAGACTAAACAACAGAAAACTGGCAAATATTCCCAAGATGCGAGACAACTGGTGATCTGAATGACAGCCACTATTTTTATTTAATTATTATTATTATTAAGCCTCATTATCTGACGCTTGTTTTAAGTACCACGTGTACAGATGAGAAATGAAAAAATAAATACATTTTTAAAAAATGAAGAGAGGTCAGCAGCCAACTTACCGACCACAACTAGCAGTATCCATATGAGGTAAATCCCACTGTTGAAATGTTTTGCATATTGGCGGAACAAGCACATTAATATCGGGGGCAAAACAAAAAACAAAATGTTGCTGATCTGAAATGACAAAGAACAGAAAAGTCTTTGTCACTGATCCCGCAGCAAACAGACAGCAAATCCCGTCAAAAGTTGATCAGTGTGCGGGCCTGGGTGGCTGTTCCGAAACTAGCATGCAAAACCTGTAAACTGCTGCTAACAATAAACATCATGATGCTGAAGCTGAAAAGACTGCTCAGCTAAGAAGTGGTTAACCTGGGAAGTAAAGAAAAAGAGCCATTAAACTACAAAAGAAAGAAAGGAAAGGGGAGTAAAACAAAACAAGCAGTGCAACAGAGACAACAGCGAGAAGAGGAAACACAGAAAGGCTACGACTGTAAACAAAACAGCGAGAACAACAACAACAACAACAACAACAACAACAACAACAAAAAGCCCCGAGTCCTCAAAACCGACCGTGTTGTAAAACTCAGCGATGCTGGGGTAAATAAGGTAATTGCCTTCACACCAGTCCACCTCGGAGCTGCCAGCCTGCAACTGGTCCCAAAACATCACATTAACGTTACTCATGTCTGGACTAGTTCTGTCGGATGGACAGCGCCGAGCAGACAGCACATAAAAACAACCGAGGAGGAGAAAGTCGCTATCCGTCGGCTCGCTGGCTGCACGCTAGATCCTAACGTCTGAGTCGTGGCGCGTATCGGCCACCCGAGTCTGTGACACACTGGGGAAATCGTTCTGGAGCTGCATTTTGAGCACGTCCTTCTCCCACAAAGCCTCCTGCTCGTCGTGACGCTCTGCCTGATCCACTGACAGCTGCTCGGTCTGTGACTCAAAGAGTGCTTGGGCTGCAAGAGCATTCGTTCCCGCCTACTTCCTTCTTCGGTAAAATATAGGTCAGGAAGAAAGAGTTTAGTTATTGTTGTCATGGTGATTTTAAAAAGGAGTGGTCGTGGGGGTGTTGGGGTACTTTTGTTTGTATGTTCAAGTTAAAAGTAGTCGAAGAATACTGATATTTTATATTGCCTAGCAGACTTTATATAAAATGAGCCACATGCTGCCCAGAGTGTGGAAGTTCAGCAGTGTCCTTTTTCTTTCTTTCTTTTTTCTTTTTTTTTTTTTTTGCTGTTTTTAAAACAGAATTAGGATTAATATCTCAAAATTTTGATTTTCTCGGGAATAATAATAATAAATGTCTGCCTTGTTTCCCTTCCATAAACAAACTGAGCTTTCTTTTTTAAATCACAATTTTTTAAAAAACATTTTTGACTTAGTTCGACCTGTTGTTGTTTTTTATCAGCAACAAGATTCCACACCAAACTGAACTTTTTATTATTTTTAAATCCACAGTTTTATTGTTCTTTAAAAGTAGCTCTCTTATTGTGCACACTCAAATATATTGACACTGGTCAATACATGTGAAACAAAGCTGTCGTTTACATTGTTGTGATAATATTTAGTTTAAAACTTACTATTCCAGAAAGAGCAACATTTAAGGGCTTTAATTTATATTTTTTCGTGACTTCTTGACTTGCCTTTACATTGCACCTCTATTTTTTAAACCACCTTTGCTGTATTAATTGATAATATCAAGGTTTCAGTAAAGTGTAAAAAAAAAGGCCTGTTGTACAAAAGGGTGTTGTACAAGTGAGCACTTCATTATGGTAGCCTTTATCAAACTGGCTAAGTGTTTTTCAAAGAGATACAGTCTGTTTATTTTGAAGCTGATTAGGCCAGTATTCAAAGAACGTATCTCTCGCCAACTGGGATGGTAGTTATCTTAACATTTCAGCTACTTATGCACTCTCTGGCACCCTCTGGCCGACGCATGCTCCGTGTAATAATGTTTTAAATCCACAATACGTCCACTGTCACAAGGATTAGTGAATATCCTATTCTTTGCTATTTGTAATTTTTACGGCTTTCTTTGAGATTTTTTCGTGCTTAT